>PVKN010006677.1:5975-28111 GCA_004027915.1 Capromys pilorides
GGGAAAAATGGAGCCATAAGTGTAATAGAAGCAACGAAGTATTGAAATAAGCTCTGATTCTGGATTCTTTAAAAAGTGACAACAAGAGTCATTTAAGGTGCTCTTGCTTATTAATTCTTTTATGTGATTATTTGGGTTTCGGGGTTTGAAATGTTTATTTCCCTCTAGTTTTTCAGTATTAAGAAATGTGATGTCTTATAAAGCATCTGCATAGGATTTCCTGAACTTCTTTTGTTTTTCTTCTATAACTGGTGGGATTTTGGTCATATAATTCTATGGTTCTTTGGCTTAGAAAAATAAAAATTAAAAAAAGAAAAGATGCCAGGGACTTTCCTAAATCAACTGAATTTCTCAATCCTTCATACTGCTACTTCCTCCCATTACAGGTTAATAACTCTACTGTCAAAAGCAAGTCAATTAAAGTGTCTCCTTTTGGGTCCATTCTAGGTGGTGATAAATGAAATGAGGTGTTCTGGGGTCATGTTTTTCTGTGTAACCCCACTTTTGGGTACCTACGAGTCACAAAATCCTGCTTCTTGGACTCTGCTTAACATGAGAAATTCCTGTAATTTTTTTTTTTTTTTTATTTCTGTAATTTTAGTGTCGGGGAATCAGTCTTAGCGAGGAAGGCTGAATCCATACTCTGGGTCAGCACAAGCGAGAACCTGTTGAGGAATTTTCAGTACTATCTGCCTGTCCCCAGGGAGACCTGAAGACTTCCAGAGTGGCCACTGATGGCTCCCAGTAGAGGCCACAGGCCAGCATCCCTTCCCAGGCACCAGGATCACCTGGAGGGATTGTTCACTCCCATGCGTTGGTGGGATGCATGCACCCCCAGGGGTTCTGATGCAGCCAGGCTGGGCCCCAAGAATTTTCGAGTTCCTGAGGTTGCTACTGCTGGTCCAGGCTCCACACTTTGAGAACCACTGGTCTAGTGCCCTCAGAAGCCACTGCAGAAGAGTAATTTGGCAGGATCAAAGGTACTAGCTTTGGGCTGTCGGGAACAAGTGGCCACCTCCGAATTTCAGCTGCTGAGGACAGGGAGAGATGTGTCATACTCCGAATGCGTGGTCTGCATACTCATCTTATTTTTCTACATGGATGATGGATTTTTAAACATACAATGCAAAATAATGTCCATGAGCACTGTGAATTATAAATAAGCCTTCTCACTCACACTGCTTGTTCTATGGCTTTTCAAAAAGGCTGCTAAGATGAATCAGTCCACCCCATCTAAACATTTTCCACGTTTCACTCTTAAAATGAAATCATCCTTCTTGCATTTAACTAATGGAAACCTGCTCAGTATGCCAAGCAAGGTTCCACTGTCCCTGAGACAAATTTTCCAAAGCCCTGGAATTCTGTGCAGCTTTTATTCAAGAGACAGAATGGAAATGTTCAAATTTATGACACTCTGATACATATTTTCCAAGGCTTGATATTTAAATAAGATCTGTTACGTTGTGTCTGAAGACATACACACAACTTCAGTTCTGTAAGATAAACAAATATGCTAGGGATTTCTCTCTAGCTAGTGTTTACATCCTCATGTATTATTTAAGTTGGTTTATAACTCTTTAAAATAATTGGCACACCATCAGCAGCATTAGCTGACATTCATGAGCGGTCACCTAGCAATCATTGCTAAGTGATTTATAACAATCTCATTTAATTATCACTATCTTTCTACCAGGAAAAGTTATCACTTTTTTTTTTTTAAATGAATGCTTAAAGTGAGAATGATAAAGGATTGAATAATTTGACCAAAGACCCAGGCAAATAAGTAGCTGACCAAATCTAGGGCCAGCGAGCTCCAAAATCGATTCCTCCCCACTGTGTTATAATCATTATTAAAACACACCTTTTAAACAGCTTTCTATGCTTGCCATCATTACGTATTAGCTCTCCCCCTAAGACTGTCCAGTCTAAAATACGCAACTTTATTAACCACGTAGTAAAGTTAGAACAGCTAAGCCAGTGTAGAAAAGGTATAAATTGAATATTAATATGTAAATATTGAACTCTGCCCAGAAAATAAGTTTCCTGAAAGAGAAACCGTGTTTCTGTGAGATGGGACAAAGGCTATGTAAGTCTTTTCCTTCCATCCGAAGTGGATCTAAGGGAAGAATATATTTTAGGGGCTTCTTAAATGGAAACAGAAGGTCTGATTAAAACCTAGGATGAAAGGGCTGGCTAGGTTTGGCAGTTATTCTAGCAGACGTTTTGTTGTGAGAATCGGATGATACTGTCCGGGGGGCTGTATTTCAGCACTGCTGGTGGAACCTTTTGTGTTGGTGGAAATGCCCAGAGTCATGCTGTTTATTAAAATAGCCAACCAATGCCTGTGAGCACATGCATATGAAGTGCGATAGTGCAGTTGAGGAACTGGATTATCTAATTGAATTAATTGAAATTAAATAGCTCCATGTGGCTAGTGGCTGCTGTGTTGAATAGCATAGGACCGGAAAGGCAGCAGGGCAGGCTGAAAAGCAAGAGGCAGAAATGGAGAATGAGAGCCAGGGCCCTGGACCTCGGTAGGGGAGGAATCCTGTGTCAGGCCTCTTGAGAAGGTGCTTATTACTGCAGTATGAAGACACTAAGTGACGCTTGGAGGATGCATGGGGTTCTGGACCTGAGAAGACCAGGACAAACATGGCGCTCTGAACAAGGGGAGGGAGAGGATGAATGGAACCTTCTGAGGGGACGAGTGTGGCAGGACTTGGCAGTCAGCTGCTCATGATTGAAGCAGAGTTGGGATTGAAAGTTCCTTCAAGGTGTGCAGCCATCTGTTGGGGAGCAACTCCATTCTGAAGGGTGCAGTTGGTATTGGCATAGGGACGTGGAGCTTGAGATCCCCTGCAGACAGAATGTGTATCACAAGACTCTACCAGAGAAGTAGGTTGGTGGATGGATCAATTTACTATTTGTGCCAAGGTGGTACTCAGTCTGTGTGCCCAGATGCTAAGAGATGATGTTTCAGCCTTCTTAGGAAAGTTGGTATAGCTGGAAAGGAATGGGTGAGGCAAAGAAGGGCAGGAAATGAACTTTAGATAGACTCGCAGGCTACAGGGCTGCCAGAAGCCACATTGCACAGAATTCTGAGTGATACTACAACTGGGATGGGAAACCTCTGGAAGGTTCTAGAAGGAGAATGGGGGTATTTCCTTAAACTCCACAAATACCATTCTGAATACAGCCCAGCAAGTAGACATTAGTGAAAGAGAGAAGAAGCCAGGAGCCCAGTTAGATTGCTCCCATGTGCCAAGTAGAGATGGACTAGGATAGCAGGGGTGGATATGAGGCCATAGAGAGCCCTTCCTGGTCCTCCTCTTAGACTACGAAGTTTATGTTCATGATCCCATGGGTAAATTATTGGAATCCTCTCATGTTAACTCCAATCTACCACTTCCAGTGCAACCCATGGTGAGAATAAAGACACTAAGGCATATTTATAGTTATGGGAAGCCATGGGGTCTCCCAAGTCCAGCCATGGTGATGGCTGTCTGGAACAAAGTCATGAAGGAGGAGTGGCTTGAGGATGAGTGACTGAGAATGGCAGGAAGTAGGTGAGTGCCGTGAGCTGGGCTGGGCAGGGGGTCTTTATTTGCCTTCACAAAATGCAGAGGAAGTGATATGTGGAGAGTAACATGCATTACACAATTGGGATAGTATCTAACATTTTGGGGTCTGGTGCTTCAGCTCTGATGTGTAATCTTTCAAGCCCCAGGAAGCCACAGCCTCTATCTTGAGGCTCAATTCCAGCTGACAGCATGGAGCATTGACTCTTTGTCCCATCTCAACCCAGCTCATATTAAAGAGCAGTAGGTGTGGGTTATCAGGGAAAGATGTGTACCATCTTCAAAGACTACCACCAGCACCTCAGCTAAACCAATATGCGCTGCTTAAAGCTAACTAAAGGGATAATGAGGCTCAGCCACAATGGAGACAGTTGCTCTTCTTTCAAGTAGAGTCACCCAGGACACTCTGTGTCCTCCACAGAGACAGTGGCCAGAGGTGAGAGATGTGCTTTAATTTCGTTAGAGTTTGTTATTGCAGGAGATGTATTGTTAGGGCAAGAGGCGTACTAGGGCCATCCCAAGTTTTTTCCTAAGCAGTTAATTGGGTGATATCATATATTGAGATGGAACTGAGTGCCAGGTTTTCAACCCAGGTCGTGTTTTACACATGTTAAGTTAGAAGTTCCTGGGAGGTTAGATGCTCTGCGGGGTTATCTGTGGGCAACTGAACCTGTGAGCTTTATGATTTGATGAGCTCTGGTTTAGGATCTGGAGAGCAAGGAAGAGCCAGAGAGAAAGAGAAGCAAGGAAAGAGTGTGCAAGAATCGGGCGGGGCCTTTAGGAAGTGGGAGGTTCCAGGGTTCCCTGGGGAACGGAGGGATGGACCTGGGAGGAGCATGACATTCTGGGGGTGGTGTCCCTGGAACTGAAGGGGCCCTTTGGAGAGAGTCTTCTCGTAGGGTGGTGGGGATCACTGAGGACAACCCCACACTCGGAGGTAGGGTGGGGGGTAGGGTGAGGGAATGGCCGAAGGAGGGAGGAGCCCAAGGTCGAGAGCTGCCCACACAGCCAAGGTGTCAAAGTCAAACCACAGGAGGACTTTGTCATGATATAGGTCACCTGGGGCCTGCTCCTTGTACCTGAAGGTATTTGGGGGCCACTTAATCAAAATTGCATGCCTCTGAGTTGAATAACAGAGTGGGAAGTGTTGACTTAAATTGTTTTTTTAAGCCAGCATAAATGTCAGAATTTAGGAGAGTTATATGCTGAAAAAAGATTAGTTTATTTTAGAAGGGAGAGCTTTTTCTCATTTGCCTATAAGTACTTTACACATAATCATATTGCCTGCCTTTATAAATGTAAGATTTCCATTTATTTATGTCACATCCTCTACTTTTCTATTGAAATGGCTAGTGTTGATCTTGTTGGTATTCATTTTTCATCTTTTTAGACTTTTAGCCATTTGAATGTTTACTTCAGAAAACAAGGTTTTCTATTATTGTTGCTGAATTACAATGTACCAATGGGGAAATGTAATGAGCTATGGAGAACACTTCCTTTGGGGATGATTATCCCAGAGACAGTGCTTTCCTTCTCACTTACCTCCCTTTTGCGCCTGACAAAACCAACAAAAGCACACACAACTAAGGTGAGTCAAATTAATCAGATCTGCAGCATGTTAAAGACCTGGATCTTGATGTAGAAAGTTTGCGTGTTCTTTATGCAGTAGCCTTTGCATCACGTCTCTTGGTCTACTGGTTCGTCCTGATCCTAACCACACTTGAGTCATCAGCAGTTGCTCGAAAAAGATAAAATAAGAATCTCTTCTGTGAGTCCTGTTGATGGAAGAGGGTCCCCATGCTCTGGGCTGGTGACTTTTCCTTCTGGAATTGTTGGCTGCAGTGGTCACAGGCTTGGGTGGGTCCACCCTCAGCGATCAGGGAAATGAAAATAAGCAAAGACACACACTTGCAGCCAGAAGCTTGTCTTGGAAGTGAGGGGGGTGGGGAGCCCCCTCCCCCCCAGCAAGAGGAGCGGAACAGGGCACAGCCCTGCTCAAGCGGACTAGGGAGGAGCAAGCTTCTGAGGGGCAGGTGACTGAGGTGGGTGAGGTCTACTCCGCCATCATCTCAGACCTGTCCGATGGCTGCACGGTAGTTGGGTGTCCGGGGAATCATGCTCCTGTCTGGGAGGCTGTGCCTGCATTCCTCTGCTGGAGTCCAGGGTAGCTGCTGGTCGGAGGACACAAAGCACTCTTTCAATGAGCAAGAGATGAAGAACCTGGGGGTTCCTTCATCCTCTGTCCCTCTGTGAAGATCTCTCCAGGTTTATTGTCTTGTCTGCCTCATGCCCAGAACAGGAGCCTCCAGACTATGGGGGACATTGAAGGGAGGGAAGAACACACACCTCTCATGGGCAGCTGTGGCTGCATTAGGCCAGGAAAACCACCCCCTGCTTGTCCCTAAGATTCTGAACGTGAGAGTGGCTCCGTTGCAGGAGGCGCCAGGGTAGGCATGGCAGGTGGCCCGCTTGGGCCCCTCTGGTCCTACATGGCAGTTCTGGAGAATGAAATGACAGTTTCTCCTTGTGGGTTGACAGTACCCAAGGGATTCCTGACACTCCAGCCACTGTTTCTCTCTCCCAAGACATCCATGTCCCTGATCTTCAACTGCTTCTTCCCTTCTGAGAAGCCAAAACGTACCAGCATCACCGCTGGACCAAGCCCTTCTGGCGACCATGTGGTTGGGGAGGCCCTCTCCGCCCACCAGGTGCACCTCCTCATCAAGAGCTGGCACAGCCTCTTGCTGCTCTCCCCACATGCCCCTGTGCTCCCAGCAGCTCTCCAGAACAGAGGTGGGTGCCCTGCACATACCGGGCTGAGTGAGCAACCCCTCAGGACCTTTTACTTTCTTGACCTTTTCAGTTTTTTCTTTCATCCTAGCCAGATCTCCAAACTGAGGTCATTAAAGGTCAGAGTTCTTTAAAAAACAAAACAAAAAAATAAAATATCGCCTATTGATTGAATGCTTTTCCTCAGAAACACAAACTCCTTGCTTTCTGGGTCTTTGCAGGATCCCCTGCCACATAGTTTCTTTTCTATTTTCACTTCAAGGATGAGAGGGCCCAGTGATAGGGAAGAGCTATGAATAAGAACAGCCGGGAGTTTTGGGAGGAGCTCAGATGACCCTCAACTTTTTGGCCTTCCTTGTGAATTGGAATTCTGCAAGGCCTACCACACTTGGCTCAGCGTCCCTGGGCTTAGAGTTCCTAAGTCACCTGCAGAAGGGACTCCAGTTGTGGTAGACATCTGTCAACTTGCTTTTTGTTGAAATACCTTTGATCACTCCAAGTACAGAGGAGGTCACGTGGGCACCGACTTAATGACGTTACACAAACATGCTCCATCGCACGAAGGAAGTCGGCACGATGCCAATCATTTCTTAGATACAGTTCTCAACTTCTCTTTCATTTGACAAGTTCGGCTGTCACTGCACAGACATTTCTTCATGGGGGATACTGACATTTTCTAAGAATGAATGAACACTTTGCAGCTCAGGGTTGGCACTTTGGAATTGAAACAGACTGCAGAGTTAATGCTTTTAAGAGCTTCCTGGAAACATACAGGACACTACCCACAAGAGATTTTCAAAGTAACCTCTTCTGGATGATTAATATGTATATGTAGTCATGCTGACATATTATCTTGAGATTCCGAGGATATAAATATTGAGGTCGTTTCCTTCAATAAAGGAATTATGTACATACTCATACGATCAAAAGTAATATATTTTTCATACAGTGACACCCAACTTGTTTTATTTTTATTTGTTTGCTTGTTTGTTTCTTTATTTATTTTATGGTTGGCTCAGCCTGCCCTAATGGTGGGGCTGGCGCAGCATGTGGTGCCGGGGATCGAACCGCAGTCCTTGCAGTTGCCTGAGCTTTCTTCAGCAGGCGCTTTAGACCACTGAACCATCTCGATGGCCCCACCCAACTTGTTTTTTATTTGCCCTCTAAACGCATTCTAAGGTTGGGAAGCCGTTGATGTTTCAGGGTAGAAAAAAGGTGATCCCCAGCCAGGACTCTACATAGACTTCTGAAGAAGTGCTAGCCCACCTCCTTGGTCCTGTTGTGGTCCTGGGTTCACACACAGACATGATTCCTTATATCTAATTCACCTTGCTGTCTCCCCCTTTCCAAGGGAGGGTGTAGAAGACAAGTTACACTCGAGAGCTAGTTTCCCCGAGACGGACATCTCACCACAGGCTGGAGAAGGAAAACCAGAAACACATACGCACGTCACCCTTGATCTGAATCCCTTCGCTGCGCTTAGAATCTCCTCCTACCTCCTTGTCTTAGTTATTTTTACTCGTCGCTGGGACAAATACCCAACACTCAAAATGAAGGAAGGAAAGGTTTATTTAGCTCACAGTTACTGGAGGTTTCAGTCCGTATTTGGCTGTCCCAAGGCTGAGTGGAACAGGGCAGAGAACATCCAGTTCATGGTAGCGGAACAACCAGGGGAGCAGAGAGCAACAGCTTAGTCTTTTTCTCTGTCTCTCTGTCTCTCTTTATATTACATTCAGGCTCTCTGCCTCAGCCTATCTGCCTTAGGCCACACCCATAATCCAGAAGTACTCAGACCCATAGTCCCATCAGTACTAAAACACATAATCCCAGTGGATCAAGAGTCAAGTAATCCCAGCAGTACTCAGACTCAGTCCCATCAGTACTAAAACACATAATCCCAGTGGATCGTGAATCAAGTCTCAAACTCTAAAAGTCCCCGCCCCATGATTGCATGAGGCTTTGCGGGGACAACTAGACATAAACCATAACACTCTTTCACTGTCTGGAATTCTCCCAGAGTCCCTTGTGTAAACGACCAGAGCTCTGTGACTGCTAGACCTGGGTGCGCTCAGTTTCCAAAGGATCTGATCCACCCCTTTGCTTTCTAAATAAGGACTAGTGATCTCTGAGTGAAAGAATGTAGCCAGCAGTGTCATTCGGGATCTTGTGGAGTAGTACGGAAACTCCACATTCTTCAGGCCCCTGGGCTGCCAACACATTCCTCTCCGGTGAGGTGGAAGAACCCCGGTAGCCCCGCTGGGGTTAGTCAGCCTGCGGTGGGGAGCTGCTGTTTAAAAATACATTTAATTATATTCTTTCTCTGCAGTAACATTGATACCATTTTTAGCCCATTACAAATACTGTGATTTTCATTTAAATCACATCCATTATCTTATTGACCCAGTTTTTATTTTGTAATCAAAATGTTCTATTGCCGGGTAGCTTAGCCCAGAATCTTTTTTGGGAAAGGTTACCAGGCCCTTTGTGCCACTTTTCCCCATTCCGTGGCTGCATACAGACAGGCTGGGTCCCTGGCCAAGCCTGTGGCAGAAAGGGACACTAGGCATGAGCGTTTCCTCAGCTTTGGCTCTGACCCTCTGTGGGACCTGTCATCCCAAGGGGGTTTTGGTAAATGAGTGGGAGGAGAGTTCAGAAATCCTGTTTCTACTCAAATGAGAGGCAGAGAACAGGATTCTTTTTTTTTTTCCCTACCTTCTTTGCTGTCTCTGCAGGCTGCCCAAACCTGTCCTCAGTCTCCCTCCCCAGCCCTTGCTGTCCAAGCTATGGCACAGGGTCTGAGCCCATTCACACACTGTCTTGAGCTTTGATTCTCTGAAGCTTACAGGATGCTGCTCATTGGGGCCTTTCCTGTGCTTCTCTTCCTCCCGCTTCCTTCTTCCCCTCTTCTACTCTTCCTTTCTTCTCTTGCCCTCAGCTACACAGGCCCAATTTTCATTTCTCTCTCTGCTCTACTGAGAAGATCCTCAGAAGAGAAAGCACCAGAGACACCCCACCCCCACCGTTCTATCAGCGTGTTAGTCACCAGTGCTGAGTCAGGGTCTTGAAAAATTTCCAGTTTTCATTTAAGACATTCATATTCATTTATCCATTCATTCATTCATATTCTCTCTGTATCTGTCTCTCTTGTCAGTCTGTCCATCTGTGTGTCTGTCTCTCTGTCTCACTCTCTCTCTCTGAACCCTGGATCTTTGTACTAAGCTATGTACTAAGCCCTTTTAAAATTTATCTCATGTTTTTGAGGTAGAGTTTTGCTAAGGTCCCTAAATTGCCCTGGCTGGGCTTGAACTTGAAATCCTCCAGCCTCAGCGTTCCAAGGAGCTGGGATTGCAGGCATGTACCACACTGCTTGGTGACATTTTCCTCTAGCGTTACTTCAGACTGTCTTTCTTGGTGCAGGAGAGTAGCTGGGCTTCTTCCAGCAGTAATCAGAACCTGAGAATTTAGGGTGTAGTGCCCCTTGTCATTTGTGGGGCTGGGGTTGAGGGGGGCAAGGGACCTGAGAATGACTTCTCCTGAGATTCTAAGTTGAGTGAGTGGCAGGACGAAGTCAACCACCCATTGCCCCATTCAGGTTTGAGGGTTCTGTCCTCAGCACCCCTTCTCAGCCAGCAAGTCATATGGGTGTCAGGTCTGGCTTTTCTTAGCATGTATTTCTCTCCAACTCTGTTAGCCATTCTCATTCCTGCTTGGTTTTAAGGTATTTTAGAGTAACAGAGTCTCCAAGGTGACACGTTAGTGCCAAAAGAAGCTTACTGTCTAGAGTCTCTTGCGGGCTTGTTGGGGATTTTCTTAGGAATGCGGCTGGGCTCCGTCCGGGACGTTTCTGTTGATGTTTTGATCCCTTCGCCGTGCAGATGACTAGGACATAGGATATTCCAGCTTGCGCTCCTTCCTGCCTGCCTGGAGTCTCCCATTGAATCAGGAAACCACACTTAAAGCTGCTTCCTGAACTCTGCCCAGCACGACAGCTTGGCCAGGAAGGATAGGGAATTCCTACTGCTAGCAGCCCCTGGGGACTCAGGAGTAACTAGAGGTCACTCTGGAGCTTGCAGGGAGGCAGCAGCTGCAGGGGGCGCCTCTGGGCTTCCAGGGCTGCCTTTTCCTTAAATGACTTCCCTTCCTGCTTGAGGAGCGGCACACCTCCGGCCATCTGCTCCCTGGGCTGGTAACGGGGCTTTGGGGTTTTGGGATCTACCAACAGCAACCATAGTTTCTGATGAAGGAGCCTTGGCATAGTGTTAGCTTTTATCTTAAAATAAGGATATTAAAAAGAGCAGTGTTAAAACTGTCACCTAGTGTCACAGTCGTTTTATAAAAACAAATCTATTTCAACTCCGAAGTAGGAGGAATTGCATTTCAGAACAGAGGATTGTTCCCTGTCCTGTCTACATACAACTTCAGGAAAAACTCAGCCGGTTTCACCCAGATTTGCATACTGAGTCACAGGCCAATAAAATGTGTGGCAGGCGAGAACATTGGTCTGGGATTCTCCGGAAGCCTCGGTCCTCACCCCGGTGGCTGCGAAATCCTTGTTTTCCCCGGACACAGCAGAAGGGAGTCGAGGAGGAGTGTCCGCGGAGACTCCCCTGCGCTGGGCACCTGCATGGTCAGTACCCTGTAGACGTGTTTATGTGCATCTTTTCTGGCCTTTCCTTACAGCAGAGGTAAATGCGGCTGTCCTTCGGGGTGGGCCCTCAGGCCAGCTTCACCGGCTCCCTCCACATTCCGGTCACTTCCATCCGTGCACATCCACAGCTTGGTTTTTTATCACCGGTGACCCAGGGAGGCTACCTTTGCCCTTCGCAGGAGCCTGACTCATGAACACAGATAGCAGCCCACTGTCGCAGAGACCCACAGTGGGCATTTGCAGACCTGACATCGGCCGGCAGTCTGCTGAGTCCCGTGTCCTTCCAAAGGTGGGCACAGGTGAGGCCGATATTTGGGGTGGCAGTCACGGTGTCTACATTTATAAGGGACACAGAACCAAATACGTGGGGATTAGCTGAAAGAATGTATTCCCGCAAGGTTAAGGAGGAGCCTGTTTTCTTTCACTGGCCACCTTTTGTCTCTCTTTCAACCTTTCTCTTTGTTATGGGGCAGTAATGCATGGTGGTTAGGAACCCAGGTCAGGAGCCAGGGAAACTGGATGCAAACAAAGCTCACCTTATAACTAGTCTTGTGATTTGGGCCATTTTTGTTTTTTTCTTTTTAAACTTTATTTTGAGACAACGTCCGGCTAATTCGCCAGTTGCCACGCTGGGCTCAAACTGGGTGATCCTCCTGTCTCAACCTCCAAGAGGGCTGGAATTACAAGTCAACTCTGCTGTGCGCCACAGGACCTCAGCAGGGCAGGCAGGCATCGATGCTCAGCCCAGACCTGAGAGGCCACACCCCCATCTTGGGCGGAGCCGAACTTGGCCAACCACAGGTCCCAGGGAATGCAAATCAGGTTCCGCCCCTGGGGGAGGTGCAATTTCCCAGACTCCTTTGCTCCTTACTTTAGAAGTCACGGCGAGCGTGAAACCTTAAGAGAGCTTTTGCACTCAGGTCAGGCTACAAGACCCGAAGTCTGGGCCATTTGTTTGACCACTCTGTGCCTCTGTTTTGTTGCGTGTAACGTGGGGATAACAACAGCTTTTTCTGCATAGGTTCTCTTTGATGAAGAGGAAAGGTTTGGTGTATAATGATGAATACTTAACATTGTGACTGATACTACTGAAGAAGTGAGTTTGGGGTGAATCTAGAAAAAAAATCTAGAATAAGCAGCGGCAGGAAGCACTGGTTAGGCCCTTACCATTCACCCTTCCTATTGGAGAATTCAGCTCTCTGCTGAGCTTTGGTTTTCATGTGTTGTCCTTTATAATTTCGGTAGATGTTCACATTATGTCATTCCGTTTTGATGGTCTTAAGCTGATTTGAATTTTTAGTTGACTATTTCCTGTTGACCTCTGGAGCAATACCTTTGATCTGAGACGTGCTGGGCCATGGCTTTTCTCTCCTTTCACACCTTTTGGTGAGGTTCTGTTCAAGCTGTGCAACCCCTGCCATTGTCTCCGCACCCAGTGTCCCCATCATTGGCCTTTCCTCCTGGCATTGCTGTGTTTTTATTTTTCTCAGTGGCACTGGGAGCCAGCCCATGGCTGCTTACGCATTACGCGTGCTGTGCCGCTGGACCGCATCCCTGCGCGACTCCTCCGGTTTGCACTGGGCTCGTTTAGCGGTAGTACGCGCCCCTTGCTCTGAGTGTACCATGCATGAGCCCATCTGCCAGGGACTGAGAAAAGCTGAGATGCTTACAGAAGCATTCTCTACCTTGAGCAGAATAGTCAAGCTCATCCTGCAACAGGCTTTTCCTGTGCTCCCTCACATTTTGCCAATCCCAAAGGGGTTGCAAAGTAACAACTGACCCAGTTATTTTTCCCCATTACTCCAGGCCTTGGAGAGACAGAACCATTTCATAGTAGAAGTCAGGGGCAATTTGGCTGGTGCTTGGGGCACCTTTTAGCAGGCAGGCGTTCTGTACTCCTGTGGAGGTATCTAACACCTGTAGCATGATCACCTTTGGGTTTTCTCACTAAACTTAGAGTAGTAACTCACAGTTCATATTGACCATGAAGGGGGCCAGGGAGATAGCCCAGGGGCACAAGTGCCTGCCTGGAAAATGCAAAGTCCTGAGTTCTGTCCCTGGTTCTGCCAAAAAAAAAGGCCATGAAAATATTTCCCTCTAAGATAGTCTAGGTAGTAGCCTGGGCCCTGAAGCAAATGACTGCACCTGCCACCTTTCTGGGACACTTTAGTTACACTAAATAAAGGCTTTTCTCACACAGTGCCATTGCCTTCTTGTCCCTTTAAGTACAGGTTTCCTCCTTGATTCCTGTCCCCTTTGCAGAAAGAGTGATGTGGTTGGGCTGCAAGCTCGTCTCGTTTGTCCATGGCCCTAGAGAAGCCAGACAGATGCTGCGTTTCCAGGAGAAGGGAGGTGGCAGCTGGAAGCAACGACTATTTCTAGCTTGGCAGTCAGGGTTTTCTGCTGAGAAGTACTGCAACCCGCTGTCAGAGCCATGCTACAGTTTCTGCAAGGACGTGGATGCTTGTGCTGGCCTCTGGCAATGACGTAGCCAAAGACGGACCCCCAGCCTCCTTCGCAGGCGTGAATGGTGGCCAGTAAGTGACAATTTTAAGAACTGTGTGTGAGAACTGCTCAGGTCAGTTGGTCATGCTGCACCCATTTCCAGAGGTGAGAGGAGGACTCGCGCTGGGTTTTATCTCACAGCAGTCGGCCTGCAGAGTCTAAAGGTTGCCGGCAAGATTGTCTTTGTTCCAGGAACTACAGCGCTGCAAGTGTGAGGCTGCCCTTAATAGCAGACGAGTAACTCAGCGCTGGTCTAGGGCCTTGGAGTCAAACATGCCCTTTGATTAGGATCCATGAAGTCGGTGGGCAGGGAGCTTCCAGAGGGAACAAAACTCGGTGGCTTTGTGATTAATTACAAGTGTCAGGCTAGGGCTGCAGAATTCCTGCAGCTCTCGGGAGCTCAGCAACCCTCCTGTGTGGCAGATGCTGGGATCAGTTCTCTTCAGTTCTGACACTTCAGTCCTCCTCCCTGAGCAAGTGTCAACTAGGTCCCAACCTGGACCCCAGGATCCAGCAATCCTAAAGCTTGCCTGACACCCTCCGTGGCCAGCTGACCCCTTTGAAGTCAGCCTGTGTGGTGAGCACATCTGTCTCCTCCAGCCGCTGTCATCAGGAGACTGTTCTGCGGCGGTGACCAACCGCAGGCCTGGTGGCACGGCGCCTCGGGGCCTGTCCTGTTGCCCTGTCTACTCTGTCTCTGGATAAAGCCCTGTGCTCTCTGCAAGTCCTCTGCTCTTGGGTCCTTGTTGTCACACTCCCATCTTGTGACATTAGTATTGCACCTTAGAAGTCAGGGTGAAGGGATGATATCTTGCTGGCTGGGCTCTGCATCGGGCATCCGCTGTGCCCGCTGGCCAGGCCCTTCCTACACACTGCGAGGGACAGGAGACGGGAGCTGAGGCCACGATGGTCCTTAGGCCAGGATAATCCTGGGCAGGAGCTGCTTCCTCCATCTCCAGCTCCATACTTGTAAGCCAGGGATGGTCCTAATCGTGAGGAAGAACTCAAGGAAGGAAGTGAATGAACACCAGGACCCAGGCTGCCCACGCCTTACTATACTACAGAGAGGAGATGTTTACGATGCCAAGTCCACACTGCTGTCACTCTCTTGGTCCCATGCAGAGCTGTGTCCAGCCGTTTTGTGTCCAGCACATGCAAACATTTGCTGCACAGGCAGGGGTGACCCAGCTGTCCTGGCCTCGCCCAGCTGGCTGCGGGATCAGTCTCCATCGGCCTGGGGCTCATTCAGGATGCAGCGTGGCTGCTCCGTCTCACAGGTGCCAGAGGCCCGCCCACTTCCTGTGCTGTCTTTTCCTCTTAGCAAGGACTGTTTTGTTTCTTTGTTTTGGTTTCACAGCCTTTTTGTTTTGCTCCGTGTTGTCGTCAGGGTTTGTAAGGGGAACAATATAGGACACATAATTTATGGGATTATTTTATAATCATCACCCAGAGTCATATAGAAAACAGAGTGCAGGAAATTTGTCCACACACTGAAGACCCCAAGAATCCCGCTGAAGACCTAGAGCCCATAACAATGCTTCCCACCAGTCCACCTGGAGGCCTAGAGCACACGTAGGCCATGTCTCATGTAGGCTGATTTCATGTATCTGCACTATATAGGCCTAAAAGTCAGTGGTGGAAGTCAGAAAATCTGTGCCAGCAGGCTGAGGGATCTGCACTGGAGCTAGGAAGTGACACTCAACCAAAGAGCCAGAGCTGCCCCACAACGTGCCACAGCATCCTCAGCAACAAGGTCCCCAGCTCCTCTGGTGATAACAGCCAAACTCGTATCAGGAAAGCTAGTAGGACAAGCCTCTCCAGGACACTGAACGGTGCACCATCTTCCCCCCTGGAGCCAGGAAGCCATGCTCAGAGTAAGGACCAGAGCTCCCTCAAAAGGAACCATGGCCATTCTTATCAATGGCAGGGTCCCGAGCTCCTTGGACAGTGAGAACAGCCCCGGTCATCAGGAAAGCCAGAGTGACAAGCTCCTCCAAGAGCAGGCCCAGCAGCACCCCATCTTCCCCTCCACTTCTCCTTTTTGTTTTGTTGGCAACTATCCTCAGGTGGGCCTTCCACACCCAGCACCACACTGACCCAGTTTAGCTGGGTGTCATTACAGATAGGCCACCAGTTGTCAGTCCACCACATGCTGTGAGGATGGGCCACCCTCCCCTCTTCCTAACCCTTCCTGAGAACCCTTCTTCTCTCTCTCCTTCTTTAGCAAACATTTACTGGGATGTTCTACTTGGTGCTTTAAGTAAATCAAAGCCAAGGAGGCCAGTTGCTAATGTGACTCTGAATTCTGGAGATGTGGTTTGGGGACAACTTGTGCTACATCACTGACCACCCCTCTTCAACATCCTGTACCATCACACAGTTAATACCTGAGACCCACAAACTAAAGGAGGAGAGGGCTGTGTTGGTTCACAGTTTATAGAGGTTCTAGTTCATAGCCCACGGGCTCCAAGGTCGGGCAGCCTCGCAGAGGGGCACAGCAGAAGAGCATGGCCCATGCCATGGCAGACAGGAAGTAGAAAGAGTCAAGGAGAAGCGGGAGGGCAATAGAGCCAGGGTCACACCCACAGTGACCAGTCTCTGCTGACCAAATGACAGCAAGTCGGCTATCATGCCCCTAGAATCCAGTTGCTCCCCTAAAAGTCCTGCCTGTGACCCCCTACCCTGTGCCCTGGCTCTTTGCTGGGAAGCACAGAGGAGGAGGTGACAGCTGGGAAGACTCCAGGGAGACCCTTGTCAGTCTTAACTTTGCTTGTTCCAGGGTCTTATCCCATCTCCTTTTCTAAACTTCACTATAGTCTAAACTTGTTATGTTGCTGTGTTGTTCACAGATCCCCTTATTTCCTTTTACCCCCAGAGAATGGGAAAAGTTATTTTTATTTTCCCCATATTTTAATTGGGGAAACCAAGAGTCTTCCAAAAACCTAGGAATCTGTTGCCTTTTACCCGTCCGCTCTACTTCTCCCTAGGTGCAGGTTCCCTGGAACAGCCCTACCATGAAGTAGCTTCTGTTTTGCAAAGAAAGAGAGTCCCCACAAAAGCATTTCCTAGAGAATTTTGAGGAGCAGGAGCCCAGGGAACTGGAATTTTCCAGCACCCAGGTGGATGGCAGCTCAGGAAAGACGGGAATAGACCACCCTGCTGCTGCTGGTGGCGTCAGCCGCCATGACCCCGTCTCAGCCTGGCTGGTGTGTGCCTTTGGTGTTTCCTGCCTAGAAACAGTACAGAAGAGAGCACTTCAAGGGTTACAAACTAAAGTTTAGAATCTCATTATGTCTAACTGCCGCCCCCCAAAAGACATTGGTAAAGAAAAATTCATACAGAGTTTCCCACCAGCCACTTTGAATAACTTCTGTCAGCTGTGGTGGTCAAGTAGGCGCCTCCAACTCCTTTCAGGTGCAGAATTACTAAAATGTACATTTCTGTGTGCAGGCATGCGGGGTTGAGGTAAGCCAATCGGTTGTCCACCATTCAGATGTCCCTTTGGTTTTCTGAAGGATTTTCTCCCTGTAGACTTGATCGGTGACCTCTTCTCTGCTGAATTCCTAAGAATACGATAGAGTTTCAAGCACAGCAGGCTTTGAGTCAAACCACCAGAGCCCTAGACCTCAGGGCAAGCCTCAGTTGCCTCTCCCATCAAGTGAAGTTTTATGAAAAATGATAGCTTAAATTTTTGGAAGCTTTTCATAGAAATGTAATTCAGATCTTTTGATCTGCATCCCTTTTAATATGTAAGACAAACATATATATTAAATGAAAACAATGTAGAATAAAAACTCCTTTTAACACCCTTATGTCAGATACATAATGTGAATTCTATCGATTTCTTTGGTGCATTTTTTTCCTAAAGAGTTCAAAACCCTAGCCCTGGGGCGTTGGCGATGTTTATGTCTGTGATCCATTAGCCAAGTGATCAGAGCACAGTGCTAGTCAGCAGCTAGAAGTTGGTCACTGAGGTAGGCTTGAAGGACTCTGTCCCTGAGACAGGTGCTAAAAAGACAGCACCTATCGGGTCGGTGCCCACGTTTGGGTCTTCTCTCCGTGCAGTCCTCTGTGAACTCCTAGTGAGTCCACGTCATGGATGTGTTCCCCGCACATGAAAAGTGGCTTCACAGCCCTGGGTCACACCCAAAGATTCGGCCAACTCACCTGGGATGCCTGTGCTTGGTTGGTGGGAGGATGGGACGGCATGGCTCGGTCTGTCCCCGTGAATGGGAAGACATCTCGAGGTGGCCTAAAGCGTCTCTGCTGTGCAGACAGTCCTTTCCATGGACCACTGTATACCAAGGGCTCTGCCCTTGTCTTCTCCAAGAATGAAGGCCAGACAGTGGGGGCTGTGGGTGAGTGAATATAGTGTTTACCACCACTAATCATGGCGGCCATGATTCTCCTGAAGAGGAACCATGTGCAGGGGGCTGGAGCCAGTGGGTGCCCAGGTTTGGCAGACAGAAGTGACTCCCAGGCACAAGGATACTTGGGGACTTTATGAGGCCGCTGCATATGGCAGCTCTCAAGCACGAAGTTCCTAAGCACGCGCTGTCTCTGGCAGTGTCTTCATCATTAGGTTATAGATGGAAAACCTCAGCCCAGTTATGTGGTTTAAATTGTGCAGCCCAGTAGCAGCAGCTTGAAAAAATTCCTATTGCCACATCGCTGTACTGAGCCAGACTCGACAGGAGAGAGACCCACTAGGAACCGGGGTGGAGGGCTCCTATTGTTTTGTGCAAAGGGTAGACAGCTATGACCACACTGGGGGAAATCCTCCCAAATGGGGTGCTTACTGACGCCCTGTGTCCCTCTGTGGGGAGAAGCCACATGGCCACCGTCAGGCCCTGCAGACCAGGATGTGGGGCTGCTAAAGACTGTGATTTGTGTGCAGCCCCCACACCCCGTGCTGTCCTCTATGAGGCCTTGGCCACCAAGGGGATGCCCTGGGAAGTTCTCCAGGGCTTCCAGGGCTGCTGGGGCAGCTCCCTGGACCGGGCAGCTCACCAAAGAGCACAGACTCTGTAGTCTGACAGCGCTGGTTGCTTAGCGGAAGGCAGGGGCCACAGGACTCCGAGGTAATTGATCACCTTGGGAAAACGGCACGATTGAAGTCGGATGTGGCAGGCTGAGAGAGAACTGACTGAACTGATTAAGAATGGGCTCGGGTGGAGAGCTCAGCTGCCTCAGATCCTTCATGGAAGCAGACAGGATGCAAATGATAAGTCATAAATAAATAAAACTCAAGCATGAGCTGAAGGCCATTGAAATACCCCGAGCCTCTCAGCTGCAGGTATATCAGGACGGAATTAGCCGGCGTGTGCTTGGCCTTGCTGGAGACTGGACCCGGGCTCAGGTACTTTCCAACCACATACTTTCTGCCAAGCCCTGTATAACAATACTGAGTAACATAATGGGCTGAGTGAGATCTTAAGGACTGAACTAAGGCAACTAAGGTGATTTTTCAACCCCGCCAGAATTTTAAGGATTAAAGCGTTTAGTCCAAGGTTCTTCTATGCCACAGGAAAGACATCAAATAAGTGTGTATCCTGCCTTGTTCCCCTGTTTAGCGTGACTACTTCTTCTTTCTGTCCTTTTTGTTGTTTCTCGGTCTTATGAATGGCAGAGTTCATTCAGTGGCCTGTACGATACCAATTAAGTAGACACAATTACTCTTCAAACCCTTAGGAAGGCACCAGGTTAGAGAGCAACATAGAGTTCCCCTGTTTTTCCTATCTGGTCATTGTTTTCTCCTTTCAGCACTCGAGTAGCTATTACACTTGTTTGGTTGGGCCTTCAGTGAGGCACGTGTATTAGAAGCTCACTTAACCCATGACCTGTGACCCTGTGCATTTTTGCCTCTGATGAAAATGCCCCAAGCTCTGTCTTCGCTGTGTGAGTGTAGACAGAGGGACTCCCCTGCCTGTCTCATCGGAGCAGTGAAAAGCCTGGTAAGGGTGCACGGTCCCAAAACGTGGCTAAATGGTACGCGAACGGGAGAGACACAAATGGGGGAGGGAGAGCTGCTTCTGTTAGAACTACATCGCCTTAAGGAAGTCGCGTTAACATCAGTTTGCTTTGAAAAGGTGGGGAGCAGATTAAGCATCAACAAAGTCCCACTAAAAGATTGAGATGAAAGTTGTACAAACCTAGACAGGTTCTGCCAATTTCCTGGTTCCTATAAGAAAGAAGATTGAGAATACCAGGCAGTGGACTCATCTTGAAAGACAAGGCCTTGGCTCTACACCGAGTTGGGAGCGAGTATGCACTTAATTTCTAGGCCTAAGGTATGAGAATATGATGTTTCTGATTCCATGCTTCAACCAGTTTCTTAGATTAACTGTCACCCATCCTGATCAAGGTGAATGCCAGGATTTCTGTAGTGGCGCTAGCTGGCCACACTGCATGAGTACGTGTCTGCTTAACAGAGCAAGGGGCTCATGCTGGATAAGAACAAAGCTGGCCAAGAGGGGCACGCGCCTCCAGGACACACTGCCCAGGGGAACCTGGCAGAGCCGAGCTCACAGGCACTCACAGGCGCTCTCGGTTCCTCTCTCCCCTCTCTCCTTCTTCCCTCTCCTATCCCCTCCCTCCCTTCTCCTCTTCCTCCTATGCTCCTTTCCCTGTTTTCTTCCCCTCTCTCCCCCCACCAATGTCCCTCCCTTCCTTGCTAAGCAAAGGCAACGTAACTGAGTTCCAACAACATAAGTGCTCCTGTGATCCGACTCTGAAATAAATAGGGGAGGAAACATGTGAACAAGTGAATATATTCCAGAGTTCTCATTCCATGGAAGATTGAATCTTCGACTTGAGATTTTGAAGATATATTTAATTACCTGAATTCCTAACCTACATGCACAGAATTACTAAAATAATAAGCTGTGATATCTGAAAATGTGACTTGTGTTAGGTACTTCAGAGACATTGATTTTTTTATGAAGAGAGATCAGGGTGTGGTAAAAGAAATTTTCTTGGAAATATTCTAAAATCCAACAGGTCTTGGGTTATTTTCTATTTTCTGTTAAAAAAAAATTTTTTTTTGGAAAGCGCTTCCTGTGTATCTAGTCTGTATCAGAACACAAACAACTCTAGGAAAACTGTGAGAATGCCTGGAGATACTGGAACATGTTAACAGAGGTATTAGAGAGCCTTCAGGAAGAACAATATTTTACAGTGAGGCGGTTGTTATCTTTAACAATAAAAGCCATATGAGTGTGCTGTAATTTATGCTAACATGGAATGCTTAAAATCATAAAACAGGTATGACTATTGGATTCCTGTTCACCCAAGGAATGCAGATCCCGCAGATAAGTGTGCCAGAACATGACCTTCGTGGGAAAACATGAATCTACCCACCTCCAACAAATAAGAGACTGTCCCTCATTTCAGGAATAGCTGGTCAGGCTTCCGCTGGGACCAGGCGTGAGCTATTTTATTCTAGAGCATATGCCAGATGCTCTCTTTTCGCAAGTTAATGGGGAACAACTGCCGGCTGCTGGATTAACCAGGAAAGAAGTGTTCTCTGGCTCCACACAGTGCCACAACGTATCGGCATTTCACCTGAGTGGACTTGTAAGATGGATGGGTTTGTCCTCTGCCCCTAGGGCAGTGGTCCAGATTTGGAGCAGGTGGCAGAAAAGATGGATGGTCACGGAGAATTCGGGGTGAAATTGGTTGGCTTTCTTCAATCCTCACGCATTCCTGGTTGCTCTTCATCCATCTCCATCTGCTCTCATCTTCCCCAATGAACCCTGACTTTTGGAGGATTTTCTGGCTCTAGAAAAATCACTGTGTGCTGGCTACACTCAGGATAGGCTGAAGACAGCTTAGGAATGGGCGGAGCAGGCGACGGGGAGGGCGGGAGGAGTGCTGTAGCCACTGAGATAGAAACTCCAAGGTAAGGAGAAGGAAGGGAAGCATCCAGCCCAGCAACGCTCTGCGGATCTCATTCAGATGCTGTCCCGATGAGCTCCTTAATCGGCCGCCTGATCTTCTCGTTCCCTTCCACTTTAGGGCAGGCTTAGTGACACAATTGTTTTTGCCCATTCTGGGCACTCCTCTGCCATCCCATTTGTGTGATTATATTTTTTCTGTGATTGTATTAGCCCCCATTCTGGGCCAGATGCCATCAGGATATAAATAGCATGTATTGTCAGAAAGGCATAGCAAAGAAGACAAATGAGTCCCACTTAAGATGAGAATTCACGTGGGATCGACAACCAGTGTTAACCCTTCAGTTGCTGTCCCCTGTGGTCACACTTGGAGCCACTTGTTGGGACAGTAGATTCTGACAGGAAATTGAAAACCAGGAGCCAGTGCATGGGAGGGATTTTCATAGTTTTAAGAAAAGTCGAAGTGTGACATTTCCGGTGGTCCTTTTCTTCGCTTGAGTAGACAGCGTTTTACTAGTCAACCAAGAGATAAATCAAAACTTAAACCAACTTCTCACCTTGTTGGCAAGGCCTACCCTCAGTAGTTATGAAAAATAAAAGGCCTTTAAATAAATGTGGAAAGACCTGTTTTATTTTCCATTTCATGCTCCTGTGTTCTGCAGTGCTGTTTAGATCCATTTGTGAAGGGCGACGGGGGAATACCGGCCCAGGGGGCAGCTG
>PVKN010006678.1:0-22739 GCA_004027915.1 Capromys pilorides
GCATTTATAAGGCAACAGACCACTTGTTATGGTTTATGTCTAGTTGTTCCCAAAAGCTTCATGCAATCATGGGGCGGGGACTTCTAGAGTTTGAGATTTGACTCATGATCCACTGGGATTACGTGTTTTAGTACTGATGGGACTATGGGTCTGAGTACTTCTGGGATTATGGGTGTAGCCTAAGGCAGATAGGCTGAGGTGGAGAGCCTGAATGTAATATAAAAGAGAGACAGAGAGACAGACTCAAGTTGTTTCTCTGCTGCCCTGATTGGTTGGTTGCCTCTGTCACCATTTTGTTGCTGTTCCATTGCATTGAACTGGATGCCCTCTGCCCTGTTCCACTCAGCCTTGGGCTAGCTGAATATGGACTGAAACGTTCAGTAACTGTGAGCTAAATAAACCTTTCCTTCCTTCATTTTGGGTGTTGGGTATTTGTTCTAGCAATAAGAGAAGAGTAACTAAGACGCCACTTAAGACTATATTGAATATAAAGTGATGGGAAGAAGCCAGTGTGCAAGTGGACACCTGCAACCTCAGCTCTCTGGGAGGGTGAGGCATTTCAGTCTGGTGTGCAACTGGGGAAGGAAAAAGAAAAAGAAAGAAAGAACAAAGAAAGGAAGAAATAAAAAAGGGAGGATAGAAAAAAAATATTTGCTTTACACAGCAGCCATAGGAAAGCTAGAAGGGCCTATGCTAGCACCAGAATAAACTAAAAAACAAACAAACAAACAAATAAACAAACAAAAAAACCAATAAGAAAGAAGCACCTTATAATGATAGCATGAGATCCACTAGGGGAATACAACAATGATGAACATATTTCAAACCAATGACAGGGCTGCAAAGTACACAAGACAAAAATGGAATGGCAAACAAATGGAATGGAAGGAGAAAAAAGTTCCACTGTAATAGCCTGTGGCTTCAATACTGACATTCAGTAATGGCTAAAACAGCTAAGCAAAATGATTGGTGAGGAAATAGAAGACTGAACAGCACTCCAAAGGCAAGGATCTGACAAGCGTTTGCAGGACGCTCCACCCTACAACAGGACACACGACCTTCCAAGCCAGGATGGAGCGTCTCTTCAGGGTGGACCAGAGGGCAGGTAATAGCAAGGGCCCAATAAATTTGAGAGGACGGAAGCCACACAAAACGTGCTCCAATAACAATGAAATGAAACTAGAAGCAGTTACAGAAAAAAACTTGGGAAATTCACAAAACCATGGAAATTAACAACACCTAGATAGGCTAGGCCCAGGATGAAGTCACAGGGGAAATTACAAAAGAGATTTCGAACCAAGTCAAACTGCGTGTTTTTTTAAAGGGCGAGCACAGGAAGTGTCCCTGAGCTAAAATGTAATAAAGAAGCTACGCTAAGTGTTCTCATCCCACTCACCTGAATCATGTTCAGCTGCTTCATTAATTCCTGCAAGCGACAAGAACAAGAGCATTACGGCTATGACACGCTCCGGCCACTACAGCATGAAGATCTTTCATGCTTCTGCCATGCTTGGAACATTTGCGTTTCTCTTGCTAATGCCTTGATAGTTTACTAGTCAGCAACATTATACACACACACACACACACACACACACACACACACACACACACACACACATAGTATTTGGTACAGGGTCTCACAACACAGCTCAGACTCACAGTGACCCTCCTGTTTCCAGCTTCTCCAGCTTTGGGATTACAGGTGTGCGCTGCCACGCCCTAACTTGGTCACAGGCTCAGTGTGCCCTGGGGGCAGGGCCAGTGCAGCATGTGGTGCTGGATATCAAACCCCAGTCCCTATGCTTGCCTAAGCAGCTGCTTAGTCCCCTGAGCTATCTTGAAGACCCTGTAACTATTTTTAAATTACTTAACATAAATAGTTGGCAGGAAAGATTCTCATCATATTAAATCACTGACTGAGTGAAGGTTTAAATACTTGGAAGATAAAATAAACTATATACATACTCCATGCTTGGCCAATTATATATTTAATAAAAGAAATTAAGCTGAGGGACCAGGGAGACAGCTCAGTGGCATAAGCGCCTGCCTGGCAAGTATAAGGTCCTGAGTTCAATCCCTGGTATAGGGGGAAACCCCCCCAAAAATAGAAACAACAAAGAAAACATAAACAAAACCAGAAAAAGAAATTAAGCTGAAAGTGTTCAATCTAGTGTGTATTAAAAATATGGCTTCACTTTTTATTTTTCTACTTTATTTATTTTTATGTATTTGGTACAGGGTCTTACTATGCAGCTTGACTTGAAGTGATCCTCTTGCTTGCAGCCTCCCCAGCACTGGGATTATGGCCGAACTTGGTGGCCAGCTCAGCGCACCCTGTGGCAGGGCTGGTGCAGCACGTGGTATCAAGGATTGAACCCTGGTACCTGTACTCACCTAAGCAGGTGCTCAGTACTTTTTATTTTTTAAAAAAGACTTTTAGCTGAGTGTGGAGGCACACAACTATAATTTCAGCACTCAGGAGGCTGAGGCAGGAGGATCACTGTGAATCTGAGGCCAGACTGGGCTACAACATGAGTTCAAGGCCAGCCTAGACTGCACAGTGAGCGCTCATCTCAAAACAAAACAAAAAAACACTTTCACCCCTAATTAAAATTAGAAAATATAATCAACTGAAAATATAATTTGCACATCAAAGAAAATTTTATAATTATAATCCAAACATTCTATAAACTGCAATTCTATATGAAACCTGAGAATTAGGCACTCTTTGTTTTGTTATCGCAAATTCAGCTCCAAAAATAACTCAGCACAATATAAACTTTAGCAATTAATGTCATAGGATTATATATTTCTACACAAAAATATTAAATGATATTAATGACAAGGACATAAAAAAGTTATTTCAATGTTTCATTACTTTTTTTTTTTTTGGCGGGACCAGGGTCACGTCCTTGCACTTGCCAGGCAGGTACTTGTGCCACGGCGCTATCTCCCAAGCCTCTTTGTTACTATTAAATTGTGATCTATCCCTACGTAGAAACATGCAAGATTAGTCTTTTTGAGGGCTGGTTAAATAGCTCAGCAGATTAAAGCACCTGCAAGCAAGTACAGGGGTTGGGGGTTTGATCCCTGGGACTACCATGTGGCCCCCACCCTGGGGTGCACTGAGACAGCAATTGAGACTGGGTGTGGTGACATGTGCCTATAATCTCAGCTCTTGGGAGGCTGTAAACAGGCGGATCACTACTAGTCTGACCAGTAGTGAGACCCTGAACACCCTGTAGACACTTCCCTAAAAATAAAGTCTTTTTGTTAGAAAAACACTATGCAAAACAATTCATCATTTTCATTAGTATAAAGGTTCCTAAATTTATAAACTGGTTATAGTGATGGAAGGAGTGTCATTTTTAAAAAACTGGGTTTCATTGGCACATTTTGGATATACATAATAGTCACATTCATCATAGAGAATTTGTACCTACAGGTACATGTTATAATTTTTTTAAAGACAGTGAATGCAATCTTCAAAATGAAGCAGGTCTGGTGGTACACACCTGTAACCCCAGTTCCTCAGAAAATGAGATAGAAGGATCAGAATTTCAAGACCAGCCTGAGCCACTTAAAAATAGAAGAGGGACAGGGATATAACTCAGTGGTAGAGTACCCCTGGGTTTGGCTCCCAGTATCAGGGAAAAAAATCTGCAAGAACCAAAACAGAACAGTTTGCATGAAAAAGGCTTACACTGTCCTCTTGACTGGAGCAGAAGGCCCTCTCATCTCCTTATCCTTCAAGATCAAAGTGAAGGCATTTGGCGTGCAGGCCCTGTAGAGCAGTGTGCTGCTCTTCTGCTGTGGGAGGGCGGCTGCCCCAGCCCTGGGTGTGGACTTGCACTGGCTGGTGAAGTGAGACAGAGGTGCTAAGAGCCAGAGTGGAGCGCAGGCCTGCAGGGAGCTGCGGCAGGCAGGTGTGAGAACAAGCCAAGTCCTCCTGCTGGAGGGCAGGACGTGTGTGCAGCAGAGCCAGGTAACTGTGGTAAACCCAACCAGGATCGGCACGAGCCAGCTGTCCCCCAGGCACGAAGGAGCTGCCCCATGCCCAGCGAGCCCTAGAGGGAGGGCAAGCAGAAGGATATGTGCTGGGAAGCTCTGGCATGTGGCACTGCATCTCTTGAAGCCTTTGCTCCCTCCTCCGCACAATGGCCTGGCTGGTTTTAACACCTCACCTCTAGCAGCAAGCCCTGGGAGGGCAGCTCACAATACCAGCGCCTAAGCCTGGCCGCTCTGAGCTCTGGGGTCCACCACTCAGTGCACTCAACTCACCTGAGATCTAGGACCTGGGACTTCTGTCTTCATCAGTGGCCCATCATAGTCGAACTCAACATCTACTTTGGCTGTAGCTTGACTGATGTGTCTTGATCCTGCAGTGAACAAAGACCATGGGAAGCCCTAGAACAGGCACAATGAGTGCCACCCTAACAGATACCCAAAGTCCCTAGCAGATGAGGTGCAGGACCTTAGCCGTGTTCTGACCTGGTGGCCCCAGAGGCCTGTGTCTAGCCAGATTTGGGGGTCACAAGGACACTACAGATTGACAAAATAAGGAAAGCTAGCATCATGAAGTTATGACAAACAGGCATGCTCCTGCAGTAGAGTGAGGAAATGTGGATGCATTTTCATTTTTAAGGATTTATTTTAAGAAAATAATGGGACCAATACACAGATGAAGGCAAAAAAATGTCCATCATAGTATCGTTCATAACAGCAAAGGAAAATAACTTGTATGGCCAGTGCTGGAAGGAAGTTGACCAAAACGTGACACAGCCAGCCACTTCCTGGGCTACTATGTGCCATTATTTTGAGATAGAAATTTTGAATATTTATGAACATGGAAAGATGCCTATAGTATTAACATACAGAAGACTAAAGTATAAAAACACTACCCAAATTTTATACCAATTTAATCCAAATGTAATCCAAATGTGTATGTAGCCTAGAGTTTCTCAACTGTGACACTGCTGACATTTTGGACTGGATAATGCTTTTTGTCCCATGTACTAGAGGATGCGTAGCAGCATTTCTGGACTCTGTCCATCAGGTGTCCAGTGTACCTGTCCCCAGCTCTACTCCCAGGTGTGACAACTCAAATCACATAGGAGGGAAGCCAGGCCTGGTGGTGTGTTTCTGTAACCCTAGCTCCTCAGGAGGCTGAGGCAGGAAGAACACCTTGAGGCCAGGAGTTCAAGGCTAGACTGAGCAACATAGTAGATGCTGCCTCAAAAGCAAAACCCTTCCATGATCCCCATGTGTAATGAAATTTGATCCACTGATTTATAGAATAATGTTTCTGTGATTTTGTTTTATGCAGTACTGGGACTTAAACTCAGGGTCTTTGCCCTAAGCCATGCCACCTCCCGATATTATTTTGAGACAGGGTTTTGTAAGTCACTCAGTTCTCCTGGCTGGCTCTAACTTTTGGTATTCCAGCTTCAGCCTCACAGTGTGCTGAGATTATAGATGTTTACCACAATACTCAGCTTATATTTTTGTTATAAGCACTTGGAAACTAAGAATCATGTTTGTATTTCTGTAGGTACTGAGATGACATGGGAGCAGGTGACAGAACAGAGAGCCCTTTGGGACTGACCAAGGGTTGCTTTTCAATATTCTAGCACATGCAAGAGAAGGAGGGCAGCCAGCAGGTTGTGGTGAGACACGTCTATAAACCTTGCTACTCAGGAGGCTGAGGCGGAGAATAAGATGGCATGTGTGAGGGTAAATTGGGTAACTGAGTGAGATCCATCTTAGAAACAAAGAACAAACCACATCGGAGAGGACATAATCAAATTTCTAAATTGAGGTTGTTCCTACTTAGCAGATGGTTCTGTGTTTGTTTTAAGCTACAGTTCTGGTCACAAGTCATTTTCCGGAAACTCCTCATGCTCCCCGTACACCAGGGCCTGAGCTCAGCGAATGGCTGAACAGAACAAGGTATCCAGAGTGCCTCGCTCATCCTGAGGAAAGGACAGTGGAGAGACCCAAAGTCCATGCGACAGGAGGATTTGAAAGTTCCTGTTGGTCACACCTTCTCTCTACCCTCCTGCTGTAGCGATGCCTTGATGCCCGAACTTAATTTGTTTTCTGATTTTGGAACAAATGGGCATGTTCCTGTTCACTCAGGAAAGCTCACTATGGCTGTGTTCATAACCTGATGCAGAACTTGCCAACCAAAACAGCACTCTGCCAAGTGGCTGTGCAGCTGAGGCACCGCTGCACACATCTGTTCACTGGAAAGTGTTCTGCTTACTGGGGAGTTTGGAGATGCCTCAGCTAAGTCCCACGGGTGACCCAACTTCATCTTTACATACATACACATAGATGTGTACTATCCCTATATCTCTTATCTGTCTGCCTCTATCTCTATTACATAGGTGAGGAAGCTCAGGCTCAGGAGGGTTAAAAGCATGGGGTATAGTTTAGTAGTAGCGTATTTGCTTAAGGTGTTCCTGAAGGCCCTGGGTTTGATGCCCACTACTGAAAAAAAAGGGAAGAAAAAAGAAGACTGTCATAAAAATATATGCATAGATACACACACACACACACACACACACACACACACACACACAGGCCCAGAGCTCATGGTATCAGAAGACATTTAAATTAATTTGCTTAATTTTCTGCAATTCTTTTGGATATCAAAGGCTTCTAAATTAATCATACAACTTAAGCTTCTGAACATGAATTCCAGTTGAAAATACAGACTTCACTGGAAGCTATGCACTGTTGAAGTGAACACAGCACTTCACTTTTGAAGCACAGAGAAATAGCTCTTATTTTCTTCCATTTGATTTTTTTTTAAATTTTGTACAGGGTCTATAGCATCTCATACACAGATCAGACTCATTGTGATCCTCTGTTCACAGCCTCCCAGGAACTGGGATTTTAGGTGGTGCCACCATGCCCAGTCTCAATCGCTATCTCAGCCCACTCCCAGGGGTGGGGCCAGCATGGCAGGCTGGGGATTGAACCTGGTCCCTACATCTGCCTAAGCAGGTGCTTTAATCCACTAAGCTATCTGGCCAGCCCTCCATTTGATCTTGTAAAGGGAATTCCTAAAGGCTTTATTCCACTGGAAGAAAGTAAGAGGTCATGGCACATACTGATGTCATTTTGACACTAAATGGTTGATTTAGTTAGCACACAACATCCACTCCAGAGGTCTGCCTGAAATATTGAATGTGTCCACTAACCACAGCTCTTCATGGGTGCAGGTCACTCTCCTTTTCAATAAAAAACACAGGTGAACACGTTGAAGCCAGCTAGCAGCCACCTAGCTCTCCCTGCTTCCTAGTGTAAGATGTGGCTGTCTGTACGACCCAGCTCCTGCTGTTACCATCTGCCCTGGACTTCACTAAAGCCTGCACACATTGGTTTGCATTCTTAGTGTCCAACACTAAGTGAGTCAAGTAAACCCCTTCACTTCGATTTTTGTTTGTTTGTTTTTGTATTTTAGGTAAGGTCCTATAGGGTGTTCAGGGTCTCAGTACTAGATTGGACTCAGTGATCTGCTTGTTTACAGCCTTCCAAGAGCTGAGATTATAGGCACACGCCACCATGCCCAGTCTCAATGGCATCTCAGTGTGCCCTGCGGGGGGCAGCACCGCAGGCCTGGGGATGGAACCCCTGGCCCCTGTGCCTGCTTGCAGGTGCTTTAATCCGCTAAGCTGTTTGGCCAGCGCCTTCACTTTGTTAAGTAACCTGTGTCTGACTAAGGCACATGACAGCTAAATGCAATGTGGGAGCATGGACCAGATCCTGGGGTTGAAAAGGAAAACACTGGAGAAATTTCAATAGAAGTCTAGAGTTCAGGGAACTTCCAGGTGCCAAGTCAGGTTCTTGGTTTTGAGACAGGGTTTCAATACATAGTTAAAGCTAGCTTTGAGCTCACTATCTAGCCCAGGCAGGCCTTGAACTCACAGCAATCTTCCTGTCTCAGCCTCCTGAATACTGAGATTACAGGTGTGTACCACCATGCCCAGCTCAGGTCCTTGTTTTGATAGATCCATCCCTGAGATATATGATATTAACAACAAGAGAGACCGAGTGAGGGCCATGCAGGGTCTCTCAGTACTATTTTTGCAACTTCTCTAAATATGGAAATTATTCCAAAATATTCTAAAGGAAAGCCAGCCAGAACTTTCATGAGTGAAACCTACTATTCCTGCTCTGCATCTACCCAGGATGCAAACTCCAGTGTTCACCATGCAGGGCAAGGACTTAGGAACAGCTTGTCTTCTGAAGAAGATAGGATGGACCAGACGGGGGTCCCACAAGAAGCAACAGGAGGAGATTGGTGCCCACTGGCCTTTCTGAACCTTCTTCATGGCCAGCCAGTGCCAAGGCCATTCCTGCATGGCAGGGGGCCAGTCTCCGGGTGTCCAGGGAAGCTCCTGTTGGTGGCTATCTTTTCCATCAGAGGCAGAGGAAAATGGAAGTGTATGGGAGGCTACGGGGTGGAAGGAGTCGGTGTGGGTGGCCTGTCAGGCAGGGAGGCAAAGGAGAGGCGAGCATGAGTGGGACGTTGCTGGTGTGGTGCCTCCTGCCCCAGCTTATAGGACAATCCCAGAGGCTCCTCAGTTTGGATGGGGTCGCATCCCAAGGAACCCATTGTGGACTGAAAGCATAAGAGGTAGAAAGTGCACTTACGCCACCTGAAGTTCCTGCTAAGATGTGGATGAGTGACCCCCAAGGCCCACGAGGTGGAGGTGGGGTCTCCAGGGTGCTGACACTGGGAGGCCGTGAAACCTTTTAGGTGGGGTCTTATGGGAAGTCCTGAAATTACTGGGGTTCTCAAAAGGGACTGTGTGGCCTCTCTCCTGTCCTCTCCCCTCTACCTTTCCTGGTTTGAGGAGTGACCACTTGCTCTGACACTCTTTCCTGCCATTTGTGCCTCCTCACAGAGGTCAGGTCAGTGTTTCTCCCCTGTTATCCTGGACTCTGAAGCTCCAAAACTGTGGGCCACATAAAGCTCTCACTGCTTCTTAAGTTTCCTATCTCAGGTATTTTGTTGTAGTCATGTGAAGCTGTCTCACATACCTCATCTTCCTTCAACGTGCTCAAAACCCTCAAACTGGCCTGCACCTGGGTGACATGTCCTAGCACAAACCTCATTTTTTTGACCAGGTGGGGACTGTCTCCTATAATTTACTGAATCCTGTACTAAAGGTGATGGCTGAAAGCTACTCTCCATTAACACACACGGGTGACAGCACACCAGGCCTTTGGAGTGTTGGAAGCACTGAATACAAATGGCTGGATGGAGTTGCCACGGCAACAGGTCATCATTTTCAGACCAGGAACAGTGGCTCACCGCTGCCCCTGCTTAGTATCACAACAATATTGTACCACCCTAGCCCCAAAACCATATGAAGGTTTGAAATTCGAAGTACCGTTTCTACTGACTGTGTAGTTCTTTATTCCATTATAAAAAACCCCTATAAGTCAAAGCATCTTTGACAGCACCCCTGTTATGTCTCCCCAACCTGTCCCATAGCCTGGATACTTCTGGATGTGGAGTCCATTAACCCAGAGCAGGAAGAGTGGCTCCTGCTTGCATCTGCTGCCTTCCCCTGAGGAACCATCCTCCTGTGGGCAGGACCTGATGGCAAAGTTGGGAGATGCGAGGGATGGACAGGAAGTAACAGCCAGAAGCCCTGGCGGCTGTCCCCAGCAACTCTCCAGCCAGGGAGCTCTGGTTGGATGATGTCTCCATTAGAACCTGGTCTTGCCAAGATCTCTTTTCCAGGGCTTACCAGACACAAGCAGGTGGTTGTGCCAGGAGTGGCAGGTGAGCCGCCGGGGTAGCAACAGGAAGGCCATGGCCCCTCGTCAGGAACAGGGACCCTTCCCTCACTGCCACCCTGAAAGAAAACACAAGCTCAGAGTTAGGCCTATCTTGGTTGGCCATGCACTTCACCCTGACATTTCCCACCTCATGGAGATGTCTTAAGAACATCATATCCTTAGCTTTTGCAGTCACTTGTTTGCTTTGTTTTTGAAGACAGGGTCTCACCATGCTGTCCACTTGCTGCAAACTTGCTATATAGCTTGGGTTGCCTGTGAACTTATGATGCTCCTGCTTCAGCCTCAGTGCTCTTGTTACTGGTGTGCACTACCTAGCTGATTTTTTTTTTTTTTTCCTGTACTGGGGATTGAACCTAAAAACCTTACCTTGAGCTATATCGCCAGCCTCTTCTTCATTTCTCATATTGAGAAAGGGTCTCACTAAGTTACCTAGTTGCTCAAGCTGGGATTGAATTAGCAATCCTCTTGCCTCAACATCCCAGAGTGTTGGCATTACAAATGTGTGCTGCCATGCCCAGCTCTGAATATTTACTTTACTCGAAGCATATTGTGCTGAATACACACTTAAATCCACATGCTTTTTCGTTGGCTCTTTACCACTTTCCTGGGTAAGATAATTCATGTGAGAGAACAGAGAGTGGATGGATCTGGCTTGAGATCCCTCACAAGGGAGGAAAATACCCAAGCAGATGGATATACGAAGGGGGTGAATTTACTAAGATCCGAATAAGAAAAGACAAGCATTGATTCAGATCAGAACACCCCGCAAGAGGGGCCCTCTGTAAGAGGGGGACTCAAAGCTGGGACTGGGTCTGAGTGAGCACAACTGTCTCCAAAGTGCATTTTCTAGGGTGCTCCATCTCTTGTTAATTTCCTGGCAACACCCACGCTGCGCCTACAGTTTAAAGTTTCAATTTGTCAAGGTCATTTACTCCTGACTTACAGAAAAGGCCCTTTCTCACTGGGTGGAATGAACGGGTTTTATGTCAAAGATTTATTTTTATCATCCGCTGGTTTTGGTCACTATTAGTGCCTTGTGGCCAACCAGTGTAACCAGATTGCTTTAGCAGGGAGTTTTGCTGTTGAAGGGTTTAGCGCTTTTGCTGCCAGTGAACAATCACGACACGGACAAGGCTGCACCTTACAGGCTAAGAAGATCCAGACAGCGGAGGTTCCACAGCAGACATCCTGGTGATCCTTGATGCAGGCAGCTGGGAGTTCCCCCTGCCTTGTTCCCACAGGCAATACTGGTCACTGGGCTGTCTGGAGTCCTAGGCATCTGGGGAGCACCTGGGGCCCCAAACTGGGAGGAGGCATGGCCTCAGCATGACCAACCATTCCAGTCTGCCTGGGATGAAAAGGTTCCTTGGATGTGAGACTTCCCACTTTTAAACCAAGACAGCCGTGGGCACACGGGGATGGCCCCCATTGCAGATATCGAGAGACCAGGGCATAGCTGGGTTGTGGATGCTCCACTGTGGCACTGCTGAACCTGCTGGGGGCAAACCTAGCTCCCTCTGGGAATGCAGAACCTCTGTAAGAAAGTCCAGAGACTCCTCTGCAATCCAGCTTTTTCTTTTCTTTTCTTTTTAAAACTTGTTTGCACCAGCTGGTGTGAATTTCTGTTGCTTCCAGAGTTCTAGCTAATGCCATGGTTAAAGTATCTGATCAGCACCAAATCTGAGTTGCATGCAGGCAGGGAGTAGCAATGTCTGTTCCAACCTGCACTGCAGCCGGAGCAAAGCCCTGCAGGGAAGCTGAAGACAAGGAGTTTTGGGACAACAGATGTTTCTGCTACCACATCTCTCCAGGTAGCGGATCAGATCTCAGAGCCAGCTGTACTGTGTACTAGAGACTTATCTACCTGCTTCATCCTGGGTAAGAGTAGCTGTAGTATGAGGTTGCTGGGGACATGTTCTGAAGGTACATGATATTCCTTCATCTACCCAGGTATCCAGCAGGGAGAGCATCTCCCCATTGTTGAGGCCAGAAAAGGATGCCCAGAAGAGGGCTGCAGTATGCTTGGTCACGGGATTGCTTAGGACTGTGTCACCCCAAAGACTTTGCTCTCACTCATTGTATGACAACAACCAAATTCAGTTAATCTGGCTGTACATACAGGGCTTAAGGAATAAAAATGATGCAGCTCAGAGAATAACTTTTATTGCTTTTCACCAGAAGGATTTCTATTTGGGTAGGGTGGGCTAAGAAAATGGGAACGTGAAATAACCCAAAACTATGCTTTCTTCTTGACAATTAGGTGGATTAAAAAAAATCTATTCTGGCATACCTGACTCAATGGCTGCCTGTTAATCTAGCACACAGCACATAGGAAGAGCAGTCTCTGGCCTCTGACTTCAAACCATTTGTCTCAAGCAGGAGACCTGAGACTCTGCATGACTCAGTTTCCGTTAGCTGTGTTTGAAAGTTCAGAGAACTTGGATGCTAGTGTTTGAATATTCTGCAAAAGTGAAGCCACACCCATGGGTTCTCAATTATACAATGTTGTGCTGGAAAAATATACCTCAGTGGTGTCGGACAGTTTGGGGGCCTGCAACTGAAATCAGCCTTGTAGCAAAACATGATCCCCACCAGACACGAATTCTTCACACAATGTAGCTCAGCTCATTAGAGGAGTTAATGTTGTTCATTCACTTTCCTTGTTAATTCAATCAACAAAAGTTAATCAGACACCTGTTACAGGCAAGGCATTGTATCACTTAGACATATGAGAAAGGAAGGTAGATAAAATGCTGCTCTTTCCAGAGCTCATAATTTAGTGGCAGAGGATTATGATGGGGGAAAATGGGAGAATTTAGTGTACTAGGCTGCTTTATTCATCCTGTCATTAAATTCTTAAAATAACCCTGCAAGAAAAGTATGTAAAAAATTCCCAGTTCTCTGTCAACAATGAGTTCCTTTGAAGGCAGATTGGAACCACGCCTATTTGTTCCAGGAACAAGGTACCAAGGGGAGAGATTCATTCTGGCCATACCTGGGATGTCAGGGAGCTGTCAGCTGAAACCCCATGGTCCAAGTTCAACCATGGATGGCTCCCAAAGAAGAAGGAGAGGCCTGGTCCAAGCAAATGCTTACAATAAAATGATGTGGCACAGGCAATTCATTAAGATCTGGGAGCAGCAAAGTGGCGGGCACACAGTCATAAGGGGTTGCAGGGAAGAGTTATGGCCAGCAGCAGTGCTTGGTCTGACCTCTGTGGATGGACCCTTCTGAGACCTCTCGAGGGCATGTCCTTGAGCAGTCAAGGTCAGACGGCTCGGGAGACAGGCTTGCTGGACAGTGCAGACTACAGTGGGAGCTGACTGGAAGGCAGAAGCTGGGATCGGCTTCTCACCTCTCAGTGGTTGCACGGCCTTTAAGGATTATGGGTTCCTTGACACATGGAACCCATAATCCTGTGGGTTATTAGCCTGTGACACAATTCCATTCTTAGGGATGTGCCCCAAAGACCTGAGAGTAGGCATTCAAACCCTCACATTCACAGTAGCCCTACTCACAGCTGCCCAGTGGTGGGTGGACACAGTCCACACGTACCCCAGTGGAGGAATGGGCACACACATAGATCCAGCAGCCCTCACCCACAGAAAGAGATGAAGCACCAGGATGTGTTCCACATTCATCATGCTAAGAGAAAGAACATGAATGTAAAAGACCATTTTCTTTTTGAAGATTTATTTATTTGGTACAGGGTCTTGATACGAAGCTCAGACTCATAGTGATCCTCTTGTCTCAGCCTCCCCAGTGCTGGGATTACAAGTGTGTGCCACCATGCTCAGTTTCAGGGGCTGGTACGGCTTAGAGCCAGCACCACATATGGTCCCAGGGGTCAAACTTGGGTCCTTGAACTTGCCAGGCAGGCGTTTAGACTGCCAAGGTATCTCCCCAGCACCTAAAATGCCACATTTCATATGATTTGATTGATATGAAACTTCAGGAATAGGTAAATCCAAAGGGAGGGCTTAAGAGGAGGAGAAGAGGGAGGGAGGAAGAAGAGAAGAGGGGAGGGGAAGAGGACAGGGAGAAGAGGGAGAGACAGGAGGTGGAGAGGGAGGAGGAGGAGAAGGAGGAGGTGGAGGAGGAGAAGGGGAAGGAGGATAACACATCAGTAGAACTGGGGAAGGTGAAATAGGGAGTGATGACTTAATGGGTGTGGGGTCTCTGTCTTTGGTGATGGAGGAGTCCCAGAGCCAGACAGCAACTATGGCTGCAAAGCTCATGGCCGTACTACAAGGGGCTCAATTATTCTCTTAAAATTATTAATGACTGATTTTTCCATATTTACTTCAACACAAAATAAAAACAAAAATCTCCAAAAAGATTTATGGAGTTGGCCTCTGCTTTTATAGATGGAGAGAGACAGGACTGAGAAGGGCACATAGAGCAAGCAAGGACACCTCTGGTCACATGGGTCTGTGACCTAGGACAAGATTACCACCGCCCCTCTTTGGCTCGGCACTCAAAGCCACCTTGCCAAGGCTCAGTTTCCTCATGGGTAAGCTGTAGGTGTCGGACCAGATTGCTTTGCAGGCCCTTCTGACTCCAAGAAGCACCTGTCATGTGTGCCGAGCCTGGCAGATGCCATTCCCAGGCCTGCTCCTGCCCAGCAGTGGCATTAGCACCTCCCTGTTCTTCCCTCCAGGCTCTGGGCAACTCCCTGACTATATATATAATCTTAATTTTAATTTTTTATTTTTTGTACCAGGGATTGAACTCAGGATCTTGCACTTGCCAGGCAGGCACTTATGCTGCTGAGCTGTCTCCCCAGCTACACCTTGGATTTGTACATCTAGAAAAAAGAGTGTGGGTGGCCAGCAGAAGGTGGGGCTTGGGGAAAGCAGGTTGGTGGCACACATTCTTGACTTCTAAAACCTTAGCTCTTTTCATTCCTTAATTCTTTTCTATTTTTTTTTTTTTAATGTATTTCGTACAGGGTCTCACTATGCAGCTTGGACTCATGGTGATTCTCCTATTTCAGCCATCCCAGAGCTGGTATTACAGGCATGCACCATCATGCCGAGCCTTGGTGGCCAGCTGGTCCCCAGGGCCAGGTCAGCATAGCATGTGGTACCAGGATTGAACTGGGGCCCATGCACTTGCCTAGGTAGGCACTTAGATCACTGAGCTATTTCTGTGGCCCCATTCCTCAATTCTTTTTTTTCTTTTGCATTTTAGTAAGGGTCTACAGGGTCTCTACATGGGTCAGACTTGTAGTGATATGCCTGTGTTTATCCTCTCAAGAGCTAAAGCGAGCACCACCATGCCCAGTCCCAATTCAGTGTGCCCTGGGGGCGGGGCCAGCATGGCTTACTGGGGATGGAACCCTGGCCGCTACATCTGCCTAAGCAGGTGCTTTAATCCATTGAGCTATTTGGTTGGCCCTCCATCCCTCAATTCTTAACACAGGACTTTTCTAGGCAACTCAGTTTCATATTTTTGTTGAAATAAATCTGCTTCTGAAACTTCACAGTATATCTGGATGTGGTGATGTCATTCCAGCACTTGGAAGGGGGAGATAGCAGGACTGCTGAGTGTTCCAGGCCAGCCAGGGCTACACAGTGAGTTCAAAGGTAGCCTGAACTGCATAAGAAGACCCTGCTCCAAAATAAAACAAAAGGAAACAACCATCCCGACAAAACAACCTAAGAAAGCCAACTTAACAGTATTTTCCTCAAACCCCTTCTAGCCGCTAAACCTTCTTATCTGTCATGGTAAGGGTGCCTTGGAAAAGAATATAATAAAAGTGAAACTGGGTATTCAGTTGACAGACAGAGCTGGCTTTCCTCTGCTGGGCCACAGGCATGACCCGCAGGACACTTGCCCATAGAGGACACATAGATGTTAAAGGCGGGCTGGCCTCAGCTGGGCACCTTTTCCTTGATGTGACCAAAACTAACAGAAAGCAATGAAATCGGTGAATCCATTAAACACAATAAGGATGATCAATGGATATGATAGACAAGGATGATTTTTGTTCCAGGGATCTGCTAGTATTTCTCACTTTGTGTCTCTAACAAGGCCCGTTGGCAACCTGGCCTAGCCAGATAGTGAGTTCTCAGTTACCTCTACCTACCTCTCCCTATTCCTTTCTCTTTAATTAAAATGCTAATTAGGTCTCTCTCCTTCTTATCTGCCTCTTGCATTGGCAGACTGGGGTGGGGTGGGAGGGCCAAGGGCGGAGTTCAGAGGAATTCCTGCCAAAGGGGACAAAGCTTTTGCAAGGCACAGCAGAGGAAGGAGAGCAGGGGCTGAGGTAGCTGCTGCCACCCCTGATTGCTCCTCTGCTGCATGCAAGCCTTCTTCCACAGGTGAGCTCAATCGTGCCCGATACACTGTGGCTGCCAGGCTCAGCAGCTCAATGGGCTTGGCTGAGGTCTGAGAGCTCACACACCTGGGGTCCGCAGCGCTGGCCACACCTGACCACTGCCCCCAACCTTGGCTTGCACCTAAGCCAGGGCTCCACCCAGACCAACTGACCCTGTGTCTCACAGGTCTGACTTGGGTGTTGGGGTGGCTCTGGAAGCAGATGGAGAACTGTCTCTACCAAAAGGGATGGTATAGACCCGGCACATGGCTACAAGTCTGCACATGGTTCCAACCTTGAAAATCAAACATCTCAGATCAGGGAGAAAGACGATTGTGCGGCCACTTGGCGAGACGTCATCCAGGCTGTTGGCTCTGAAACTGGCCTCTTTCTTCTATTTTATTGATCCTGTCTCCAAGCATCTACACCCTTGCATCTTTCAAAAGGATCCCACCCTCACCCTAGGTAGCATGGGCTTTTTCATCCACTTACTGTGTGACTTTGGCACATTACAGAACTTCTCTGCACCTGTTTCCTCATCTATAAAATGAAGATAATAACTGAACCTGCTTCCTGGGCTAGCAGAGGGTGAAGTGAGATCTATGATTTGGGTTCCTTCTGGATTCCTAGCCTCAGAACAATGCTTGCTACCGACAATCACTGAATAAACAGTGACAAAGGCTTGACAAATGTCTTGTGAAGATGGTACCATGTGTTTCTAGTGTGCTAATTCCCAGGGCTGCGAGCATGAAATCTTTGCATGCATCATTGGCTCAAAATGGATTCCAGATCTCAATGGGACTCCAAGGATGCTCCCTGTCATTCCCCTATCTAGGCCTAAGACAAAGTACTGGCAGGGTCTCAGGACATTCCTTTCTTGTGGTCGGGCCCCAGCCATCAGCTTTTGTGCAGCCTCAATGGAACACAACCAGCCAAGTGCACCTCCATTGTCAAGGCCAGGAGTTGCCATGGCAACCAATAAAGCCAGAGCTCTTGGCCTTTGTAGATGGCTAACAGAGGCCCATTCATGGGGCTGTGACAGATGGCATTGGGACAGCTGCTTTATCTCAGACCTGGCTTCCTGCCAAGCAGATCCAGCACCCTCTCCTGGCTGTCTCCACAGCACCTGTCTGAGCCCACCTTCCTGTACACACGAGGACTCCCATGACCTCCTTCTGGGGCTCACACAGTCACCGGGGACTTGTGGAAGACAAGAGAAGTCTGTTTCTGGAAATGGGCCATGTGGACACAAAAGAAATTCTGAAGGATACAGCTGAGAAGGTACCAGGAGCCAGAAAATAGGTCCAAATTATGACAAGACCATAAATTCCCTGGCGCCTCTCGGCAAGTTGCCTCTCTGCTAAGGGCCTTCGTCTCCTCATCTGCAAGATGGGAAGAAGGACAACCACCAGTGAGATCAGGAGGCACTCAATTTGGGGAGAGCCAACTGACATGGTCCACTGTGGGCCATTTCCCAGTTTCCGAGTGCTCTTTGGCCTCACCAGCAGGCACTTTCACGCCTCATGAACAGGCACTTTCTCAGTGGCCTGTAGGCCTGCGAAGGTTGGTTTGCACATGCAGTGGCCTTGCTCTGAGCCTGAATGCCAGGCTCCATATGAAAGAAGCTGGATTGCCTCAGTCTCTCTCATCCTCACAACCCTGTCTCTTAGTCTTCCTGGCCCAGACTTCTACCAGCAAGACTCATGTGAACCCAAATCAGACATTTGGGTAGCGTTAGGAACCACTCCTTGTGGGGAGTCCCCCAGCCTGCTGGAACAGTGACGAGAAAGAGCTCAGGTGGGGCATCAAGTAAACTCTTGGAGGGTGAGAGACACAGAGACTTTGTGCTGGATTAGGAAATACTTTGGCCTACAGATGGACGATCTAGTTTTGGGTTTCAGATCCTACAAAGGAGCAGTGAAGGTATAGTCTGAATTAGAAAGGATGCTTATGGGGATTGAACTCAGGACCCTGTGCTTGCCAGGCAGGCACTTATTCTACCGAGCTACCTCCCCAGCTCAGGTCTTGCTTCTTAAATCTGTTCTATAAACATTCACTGCACCTATGCTGAACACCAGTGAGCCCAGGCTGAGGAAGGACAGGCCTGCTCTGTTCTCTGGCCCTTGGGTTCAGTGGTGAGGATCAAGAACAAAGAAAGTCGACACAGTTGGAGCAGACAGAGCTCCCCATCCAGAGAAAGGAAGCCAAGAACTGGCTCCAAGAACTGCTAGGTAGGCAAACACCACAAATACCAGAGCACGCAACAAAGGAAACAGTGATTTCCTTCAAGGGCCACCTGCATGGCTTGTGATCTGTTCTTTTTTTTCGGTCTTTTAGCTGAGGTTTATTTTTGTTTTTGGTACCAAGGACTGAACCCAGGGCTCCTAGTTTGCTAGGCAAGCATTCTACTGCTGAACTAGCTTCCCAGCCCCGGCTTGTGATTTGAAGATGCTTCTTTGGTGACTGAGTTGTGATCTCTTCCATGTTCCCACGGGGCATCTCAACTTCCGATCAAAAGCTCTTGCATTAAGGTGCATAGAGGTCACTGGGCCTCTGCTCTGGTTTCACAAATTGATGTCGAGGCATCAAAACTTCATAACCCACCAGTCTAATCCCAGAAAGTGAACACTCCTATTCCCATTTTTTTCAGGTGAGGAAATAGGCTCAGAGAGGTTTTGCTGCTCACAGAAGACCACACAGCTAGAAATAGAGGAGCTGGTGTGGAACCCAAGCTCTCTGAGTTTGAAGCATGATCTGGGAACATTACCAGGCCGGCAAACGCAGTCTTCACCTAGAACCATCACCAGACAACTCAGACAGCAGATGACCCTTTTCTCAAAAAGGAACTCCAACATTATCACGACGGAGAGCTTCCTGTAGACCATCCTATGGCTGCACCTCCATGGCTGGTTATTCCCCAGCGGAGCATTTGGAGCGCTATTCCACAGTGGGCACTTCCCTTACATTCAAAGCTTGACAAGGGGACAAAGGGGCCCCTGTCCCTTCCAGGATGAGGCCCCCGCCAGTGCAATCTGATGTCCTTGAAACAAACTGAAGCTGAAAATATGGGATAGCTTTCCCTTTCTGTGAGTATGTGTCCTCTTTCATGCCTCTCCCCAATGTTCTACAGTTTTCAGTGTGGTTGCCTTATTCTCTTTGGTTTAATTTATTCCTTGGTCTGTCATTTTACTTTATTTTATTTGTAGCTATTATATAGAGGACTGTCTTCTTGATTTCTTTTTCAGATAATTTGGCATTAGGGTCTGGAATTACTACTGCAGGATAAAAAGCAACAACTTTGCTGAATGCATTTGTTAGTGCTAATAGTTTTTGGTGGTGGACTTCCTCAGCTTTTGTCTGGGAATGTCTTTATTTTTTTATTTCTAAAGAACAGACTTGTTGGGTACAGTATTCTTGGTTGGGGGGCTTTTTCTTAGCCCTGCAACCTGCTCATCCTATTCCTTGCTAGTTTGTAAAGATACATAAGAATTTACTGAGAGCCAGGTATGGTGGAATATGTCTGTAATCCCAGATCTTGGGAGGCTGAGGCAGGAGGATCATTGTGAATCGGAGGCCAGGCTGGGCTGCATAGTAAGACAAGATTTCAAAATTTTTTTTTTCTTTTGAGAAGTCTGCAGTTAGGTCAACAAGAATAACATTATGGATTATATGTTTCCTTTGTTGCTTTAAAGATCCTGTCTTTAACTTTGAGAGCTTGATTACAACATGTCCTAGAGTAGCCTTGGTGCAGTGAATCTTACCAGTTGCCTTCCACCTCCCTCTGCCTGTATATTTGTATCCTTTTCTAGCATTAAGAAGTTTTTGTTATTTCTTTGAATAAGCCTTCTATCCCTTTGGCATTCTAAATTCCCACTTGAACTCCAATAATCTGAATATCTGCTCTTTGAGCAGATAGACCATATTTTGAATAAACTTTCTGTATTCTGCTTCATTCTTTCTTTTCAGTCCTTTCTATTTTTTTTTTTAATTTTTAATTTTGAGGCAAAGTCTCATGAAGTCACTAAGTAGCCCCGTTTGGGGCTGAACTTGTGATCCTTCTGCCTCAGCCTGGAATTCTAGCCATGCACTCCAGTACCCAGCAAAATGGCTCTTGTAAGCTCACTGCCTAAGAAGCTGACGTACAGATTGCTTCATGCTCAGTTTCTGGTTCCCTGTTCTGTCCATAGGTGAGGTCATGGTTTCCTGAAAGGCTTGAGGCTTGTTGGCAAATAATGACATCTACACGTTGGGGAGTTAGGTTCTTTATTCTGACTTCCTTTGTGCTGGCCCTTCTAGAAATTTTAAATAGGGCTGCTTGTCTTCTCCAAATCTGTGGCCACTGCCATGATTTTAGCACTAGATGTCATCCTAAGTCAGAGTGTGATGAGCATCCCTGGTTGATGTGTTGCCACTGTTTCAGCACTAGAGGGTGTCCCAAGTCAAACCTTGCCCTATTTCTACACGTGGTATTTTGTTCAGGATAGCTTACACAACTGTGTAGGAAGGGAAGTCGGCCTCTGAAAATTTCCACCTAGGGGTGGGTGGTCAGACATCTTGCCCACAGTCACTGGCCCATGGTCAGGCAACACAGGATTCTGCCTGGCAGTGGGTTTCACCACAAAGGGACCCTGCCTATGGTAGTGTTAGAGCTTGTATCTAAGTGTCTCCCCAAAACCTCATGCAGTCATGGGGGGTGGGCAGCTTTTGAGAGGTGGCTAGGTCTAGAATGTGTTGGGATCAAGGGTGATAACTACATTGGGCCACTGACTTGGCTAGCACTAAGGATGTGAGTACTACACATGCCCTAGGGTGGGCAGCTGTGTACAATGTAGGGACAGGAAGGAGTCTAGCGTGCTCCCACCTGCTTGCTTGCTGAGCGCTTTCTCCTCTGCGATGCGCCTCTGCCAGGCCACCCTGCCTTGGAGCCAGCCAACTATGGATGGAAACCTCGACAGAGTTAGCCAAAGAAACTGTTCTCCCATACCTTTGGGTGCTGGGTATTTTGTCTCAGCAATGAGCAAAGGAACTAAGACAGGTCCTGTGAAATGACTTGATGACCACCTCCTTTGCCAAAGTGGACAGGAGCTCTCTCTGTGCTGTGCTGGAGTCAGGGGCAGGAGGCTTAGGCAGACCCTTGGTCACCCATGCTGCAGTGCTTGGCAGCACCCAGCGTTTGTAGCCTGCTAAGCCCAGTGCATCCCCAGAACAGGGTCAAGGTCCACACGCCACAGCCTGCCTGCTGCTGCAGGCTTTTCATGGCCTGAGGCCATGGCAACTGTCTGGAAGTGATGAACACAAGTTCATTTCTTGGGGCCAGGCTTTCCCCCTGGGGCCACAGGTTCTGTCCACGGGCACTTTCTTGGAGACAAAGGTTGTAATGTTTCATCTTAAGAGGGCCCAGAACCAAGTTCCCAAGCAAAGTCTGGTATTTATTGCCCTGTCCTAATGCCTAGCAGAGGGAGACTATCTTCACACTGTGCTGACCTTAGGGAAGCAGTGATAGAGGCCACTTCTTACCATGTGGTAGGCCCTAAGGCTCCGTCTGAGGACATTTCCCTGGGGGTAGGGACCATGGGACCCCATCAGCACTGGGTTTCCTCAGAAGGGGCCAGGCACTGGGTCCTTAGTCTAACAGTTGGATTTAATTCCTTCTTCCCCCCAATGAGGTGATACTTCCTTCCATGCTGTGTTGCTTAGAGTTGAGGAAGGAGTGCTATGGGCAACTCAGCCCTGTCCCCTCTCTCCTCTGGCCTGCCTGTCTTCTTCCTTCAGGGCATCTTTTCTTCCTACCATGCTAAAGCCCGGTATTATAGTCTCTGGCCTGGTCTCCTAGATTGTGAGAAGGAAGTTTTGTGTGTTCGTAGCTGTGACACTGATGCTTCTGTGTGTGGACATGGGGCTATTGCTGGCAAATCTTGTTCTGCAGGCAATTGGTTTGCCTGCCTCTCTTCACCCCTTGTTTTTGGTGTGGCCACGAGGATGGTCAATGATCAAAGACACTGGTCAAATATTCAGGCCTTCTGGATGGTACTTGTGTGTGGATTGAGAAGATCCTCATGTCTGGATCTACCTCTTCACCTGGTGGATTTTTTTTTTAATGAGACATAAAACTCAATCCATGACTTACAGATTTCTTGGAGCCTTCCCCCATGATGCCAGAGGGCAGATGGCTAGAACCCAAGAATGTATGACCCACAGTGCCTTGGACCCATTTAGCTTGGGCTGGTTTAGTGAAAGGAGTGGAGACTGGAGGGGGAAACAAGTCACCAAATAAAGTACTAGGACATGAAGATGACTCTAGGGAAGAAGGCTGGGCAGAGGACGCTCCTGATATCTATGTTCAAGGCCAAAAGAATGTTGCCTTTGTCCAAAAACGTTACAAGGGCTTCCCTCAAGCTATGTCCACACAGAGCTAAATATCCAGATTAAATATAGCTGGGACAGATTTATGCTTGGTGGCATTGTCCTGGGAAGGGCTCAGCCCAGCAGCATGTCCCAACCTGCCGGGCTTCTTGGCTCTCATGAGGAAGCATTCTCCACTTTCACTTTGAGAAAAGTGTCTCCATCTGAAGGTTTATTGATGCTTTCATGAGAA
>PVKN010006679.1:0-28020 GCA_004027915.1 Capromys pilorides
GAAAGGAAAATGCAAGTCACTATTTCCCATCATCTTAGCTACCATTAAAAGAAAATAAGGTAACAGGTAAACAGACTGTGCAGGAAGAAATATAATTACCCTTTTTTTCAGATGACCTGAATGAAGAAAAATGTCCATTTATGAGACAGGATAGAGCTTAGAAACAGACTCATGCATGTACAATTTGAAAAGAAAATAATAATTTAGTGGAGAAAAATATTCTTTTAAACAAATTTTTTGGAAAATTGGATATCTTTATTTAAAAGAAGATCAATAATTATCAGAGATTTGGAAGAAGGAAGAAAAAATGGATCAATGGAGTTGAAGTGATTTGATCTAAGTATTCTGTGTCAAACCATGTGACACAATGCTGCATAGATGAGTTGGATGCAGTTTGCTCTAGAATGTCAGGGAACATGTTGAACACATCTTAGTCTAGAATGCTGCATAGCGTTTATTATTTGAGCTGATACGAAAGGGAAAAATAGAACCATTTATAAGTCTATGTTCAGAGTCTATTTCATATCCACTGACTTACAGTGTTACACTTGCTGTTAGCATCTGGACTATAAAACCATAATTTAAAAAGTACTAGATAGCCATTTTGCAGCAGTAGGTCTATAATATAAACATTTTTTGGTTTTATATTTGCAAATAAAGTGAATTCAAGTCTTATAGTTTTTTTTTCCATGTGAAATCCATTCTCTAACCTAAATCATCTTGAAAACGAGGAAGGTTGCCTGCAAATGAATCATCTGTACCTCGATACAGTACTGTTGTGATATGATGAACAGATTTCATTTCCCTCTGTAATTAATTATGGATATGTCAACATCATCTTTGTACCACTGCATGCATATTATACCACATGGGAAAGTCCGGTTGGCGAGACTTTATGCCACCTTGTGTTTCTGTAGTCTGTCTAAGTGCTGACCACACCATGTTCCCCTCTTTGCATGTGCTTTTCTGGTACATAAGGGTTAAGTTTACAGGGAGCAAACCATCATCCATATCTCATGCTTATTGCATTAAATAGCACAAGGTAGTTTCTTCCTCAGTAGATGACATTGTTTACAAAATCGAGAGCATTGACAGTTTATCTCTCATACTAATGAAAATCTGTTTTTGATGCAATCTGACTTGAAATAAATGAAAGTCCGGTAATTGCTCTCTGAACACATTAGTTCCTTTTTCCTCAGGTGTGACTCGGCACTATTTCCTTTTTAAGGAGGAAAGGAGAGCTAAAGGAAGAAGCTGCTGGCTCCTTTTGCCCTTCTGTTTCTTCTCTCTTTCATAAGATTAATGTTTACCCACAACACTAATTTTATAGCAGAATAAGGACCCATACGCAATGCTTCTGTTTGTTAGACTATCTTAAACTCACTTTATTTCCAATTTAATTCTTAATAAATCTTGGATTAATAATCTTGGGACTGTGTTTTTCTTTGACAACAATACTTTTGGAATCAAAGTGCGCTTGCTTCTAGGGAGAAGGGAGTTTCATGTAAACTCATACACAAAACGATGGAGAGTGGTGCTGTACCTTCATTTGGAAGTTATTACTCATATCAATAAGTAGGGCACTATTCTAAGTCTGTATTAATTTCATATAAAGATATTGCCAGGCATTTTGATATTTGTGAAAAAAAATTGACTAAAGCTTTGAGAAATTTTAAATTTCTACTGAATATTATAAATTATAAATTTTAAATTTTAAACTTCTATTGGATATTATTTCTATTGAAAATAGTTGGTCTTTAAGGAGATGGAATTTGTAAGAAAAATCTGTTATTTTGAATGATGATTTTTCCTTATGTGGTGTGTTTTATGGTTTAGATGTAAAACATCCCATTTAAATCTCATGTGATCAGAAAAGAGACTTCTGGGAGGTACTTGGATCCCAGAGGCCATGCTTTCATCAGTGAATTAATGTATTAAAAGAATTCATAGCTGAATGTGCTGTTAGCATTTGAGGCCTAGGTGGAGGTCATGGATCACTGGGGGTCCCTTTGGAGGGTGTCTCTATCTGGTGTCTGGTTCTCTTGCTGTCATGACTGCTTCCAGTCACTAAGATGAGAGGTTGACTTCTACCTGTTTCGTCTGTCATGAGATTTCTGCCTGGGAGCCAGCTGACCCTGGGCTGAAACCTCTAGCACTGTGAGCAAAAAAAAAAAATCCTCTTTTTTTTTTTTTTTAAATTTTATATGTTTGGTACAAGGTCTCACTATGCAACTCAGACTCATGATGATCCTCCTTTCAGCCTATCAGGCTCTGGAATTATAGGCATGTACTACCACAGCTGGTCTGTCCCCAGCTCTGTGCACCCTGGGGGTTGGGCCAGCATGGCAACATTCTCCTTTAAGCTGTGTATGGCCAGTGTTTTTTTTTTTTTTTTTTTTTTTTTTCCTCAATGACCTGAAACTGATTAATACACTACAGATTAGAAAACTTAACTCTAAGCCATGATTTTGAGATACATTACTCTTTCTTCTCTAGAACCCCACCTTTTCTTCTTGGGATTCTTTTAAAACAGTTCTCAGAATAGAAATATATGTGAAACAAAGTGATAGTTTAAAGTTGTAAAATATTGAGCTAGTCTCCACATTCATGTACTGACTACATATACATGTGTACACATAAATGGTCAAAGATGCACAGGGATAGTTACCCTCGTGGGTTACTCAAAAGAAATGGCAAAGCAGCTGAAAGCTTTTACTTGCAGGCAAATTATAGATATGCAATAGCAATAAATCTAAAATCAGGTGAATTTAATGTAATGGAAAATCCCAGCCAAACAACTGGAGTCCACTTGGATCTTGAATTTTCATTTAAAATTCAATTGAGAATCACATCACTTTCTTTATATGTTTTTATTTTTCTCATGTAAACACTTATTTTATAAATTCAGGATTCAACCACATAAAAATAACCAAAAAGTTCATTACTCTCAAAAGTATGTATAATAATGGACATTCCCTCATACATATGGCAAAAATACACCATTTGATGGTAAAGAATTTTTCAAGTTATATCATTTACTAAACTCAAAGGCCAGAATCTTTTCATATATCATATTCTATTTATATAACTAGTTTTTTTGACTCCTTATAAATGACAATAGTTGAGTGAGACTTCTAGAGTGGTCCCAGTTGACTCTGAGAAGCACTGGTGGCTTCAAACATTTCTCCTATGCCATTGTCACTCATTATTGTAAAGAATGTATAACACTTCAAAAGGCTAGCCCTGTGTGTCCCACCATATATGCGATTATAATCCCTTTGAATTTTAATTCAGATCATACACTCCGGCCTTTAGCTGTGCTCTGGAGACTTTGGCATTCAACTTCATATCCAGCAGTATCGTTTTGCATTTCAGATGCTGATTCTTGTGATGCAGTTCGCTTACATTATTCATCATCTTGTGCTTGCCCAACACAAAGACAGACTAATGCCAATGTCCAGGAGAGTATTAGTCCCCTGTATTCTGCATTATTTCAAAAAGAAAGAAGTGGGCATATATTTTTTTTTTATTGTCTTCTCAGAGCAGCAGTCTGATTCAAATTGAGTTCCTGGAAATGGAATCTTAGTTCTGAGATGGGAGGATTGGCTCTAGGATCCAGTCAATCTTTTGTTGCTGTGGATATTTGCCTCTCACCTGGCTAATGTGGTTAGCTTGCTTGAAGTTTCTGACTTTATAATTCTAGTCTTAGGCTGACTTTATTACTCTAGAAGTTGTCTGACCCCTGACTTCTCTTTTTTGTAGCAGACAATCCTCCCTGAGTGTCTCCCTCAATCTAAATAAGCTGTGCAGATTTTTCTGGTCACTCAGTGCGCAGTGCTTCATGTAAGAGGAGTGCTCAGGTCTGTTATATCACCTTATTACAATGTTTTGTTTATCCTGAGGTGCTAGTTTCATAAATGTGTGGTCTCAGATCATCTGGGGAAATATCTTACTAATAATTATGTAGTATCCAAAATACTCAAGCTTGCTATATTAAGTTTTTTTTATATATATTTGTAAAATCTTTATTTATGGTCTCGCCATCCTGTATCTTCCAGCTTCTTGTGAACCCTTATTAAATATACAAAGAATATAGCTGGATGTTTCATTTTATTTAATTTAGAATATCTTCAAAAGGCCTTCAGTAGTTACTGATGGCTATCATTTCTCTTGTTCAGTTCGTTTTCCTTTGCTTTCTGCCAACTCCTTAGCCCCACACAATGTCTTCTGCTAATCCCTTCTATAGATGTATCCTACGCTTGTGCACTTGGGGATCTCTTAATCTCCTGCTTCCTCTACTATGATACATCACTGATATCTGAATATGGAGACCGTTTTACTAAGTGTGGAAACCAGGGTGATTCAGAGAAATGAACAAGCAGTCTGCAATTTAAAAAAGCAATATGAATTATCACTAAAACGTTCTCCTATTTTATGCCAACGCAAATCTCTGACAGGTCTTTGTCCTGTTCTCTCCCTCACTTATTACTATCTTCTGAGCCTCTCCAGTCTTTTTGTTTGTCTATAATTCCAAATTTTCATGCCAACTTTCTTGAAAGCGTCTCATACACAAAGATGAGCTTGCTCATTAATCTACAATGACAATATTGTCTTATGAATTAATTGCTCAAAATTAAACAGAAACAAGAAAACACATTATACAAGTGTTTTCTATAGTAATAGTTTGTCTTGTTTTACAAACTTCTGTTTTTCAATTATTACACATTACATCTTTGACCCAGGTTTCTGTTATAAATTCATATTTGTGATTGGTTATTTATTTACAGTACATAACTGGAGGGTATCACTAAATATCTCTTCTGAGTTCTCAGACAACAAATTTGGTCTAGAATTAAGACCAAATTTTCTCTTCAAAATACTCATACACTACTGGAAACAAAGAGAACAGAAGAGACCGCTGTGGTGTCCTATATTTAAGCTATATGTTTGAGGAACACGAGCAGTGAACGTCTCCTGGAAACAACCTGGAGTGAGGGAGGTCATAGAAAACTTCATACAGAAGAAATATTGAAGATTTGGGGCTTGAGAGGGAAGAAGCAGAAGAGGAGACATCTTCCAAGAAGGCAAATGTGGCTTAGCAGCTGACACATGGCATTCTTGTTGTGTTAGGTGCTATAACTCGGGATATTGCTTTGACAGTCATAATTTTTTCTCCCTCATTTCTGTTCATCATGGGTTATTAATGTTATTTTTTTCAGGAAATAAGTTCTGGTTTTCTTCCGATTTCCATTATACAATTTTCTTTGCTTTAGTTTGTACTCACCAGTTTATGTCCTTCACTTTTTGGGTTTAATTTACTTCCTATTTCAGATTAGATTTTTGAGTCATTGATTTTTAATATTGTTTTCATCATGTATGTTTAGGTTAGCTCTTTTCTTTTTAGGGTGATTTAATGTCTTCTTTCAAATATTAGTAAGCTCAACACACTTGAGAAAAAGAAATGTAGCATCACAAGGGGGTGAAAGGGAAGGAGGCACAATGCTCCCTTAGGTGTTTTCTGGATAAAGCCTAGCTCAGAAAACATACAGAGCATTGCTAGAGCTTGGAGAAATGTTGTTATTTAACATAGTGTCTTTGTAATTTTAAAAACTAATACTTTTTACATTTATTTCCATAAACTACAGGCACCCTTTTCTTTTCTTTGCTACAGTACTAAATTCCATGAACTTTATGAAAATGTATTCAGCTGAAAATTACCTATACAATATAATTTTGGTTCCTCAATACACTTTTATCTCTTTCTGACAAGATACAGTTGATTTTTAACAATAAGTCTCTACTGAGAAAGAGAAAACATTTAACTGGCTGACAGTTTTCTGTTTAGAAAAAAAGCAAACAGAAAGTTTGATACTTTCTTCTTTTCTGACTATGCCAATGATCTTGTCACTTACAAAAGAGACTTCCACTGCTAAGTTTTATTTAGGAGTCTAACACTGAATAGATAGTCATTTCAGAAAATTTTAGTTTATGAAATGTATTATTGGCTTATATAATTGAACATAGATCAAAATCCCTGAGAAAAGGCTTAAGTCTTTCTCTAAAAAATTGGCATGGACAAGAAGATGTCTACTGAGTAGAAAGGAAAGTTATAAATAGGTAATAATTACCTTTTAATACACTAACCATATACTTAAGTAACTTAGAATATTTCATGCTCCTAAATCTTTGGTTGTGTGGGAGGATCATTTCTCACTGAGCTTTTAAATGACTGCTGGTCTACTCCTACTGTCATACATTTTTAGATTTATAAATCTTTAAATTGTAGATGAAGATTGATTGCTGTTTTGAACTTGACTTTCAGGTGCCCATAGGGAAGTGTTTTCAAGATTATTTTTTCTTCCATGCCTATTCTGTTATTAAATTCTTCAACAATTCATATTGCTGAATGCAGCAGTGACCTCTTTATAGCTTTTAAAATGAAAAATAAAAATTTTCAAGCACTGCTTCTTCAAGCACCTACCTGAAATAAAATTCTTAGGAAGAGCTCCTGTATTCAGTTTATTCCACATCTTCTCACAGAATTTTCCCTCGTGGGTCTGAGCTAAGAAAGTAGATCTCAGTGGTTCATAATTAATGTCAAGGAACTATGATCCCAGTGTATCACCAAAAGCAAAAGGTAAAGAAAAATGATGATTGCTCAGCAATTTACACTGCAGGATGAAAGGAAAGGTATTTTAAATTAATGGCCCCAAAGCCTTGATCTTGCCCTGCCACATTTCATCAGTCTCTTTTGAGCTGTGTTTCTTATGAAAAGAAGGGGACTGATAGTCACTGCGGGTGTATCAAACAGTAAATTCTTCAAAAAAAGTCACTTTTTACATTCTGCTTTAGAAATGTCCCTTCAGCACATAAGTTTTCAGTGTGTGGTATTTGATTAAAACATACTGTGCTGCCTAGAAAAGATTTCCTTGTAAAGGCTGTCTAGTTTTATTGTCAAAATGGCATTCAACTGCAATATCGTTAATTGCTTTGAAGACACTTGTAGTTACAATTCATTGTTCTGAGGTTTTTATAGACTTGAAATGGATTAGCTGTGTCTTCAGTTACTTAAGAACCAGGAAGTTGCCATACAGAAATTGTGAAGTACACTGAGCTGGTAAATTGTGTTCTCCCTCTTCACAAAACAGCTGTAATGTTTTTTCGCTCCCCTCAGTCTCTATCTAATGCCTCAGTTTATGCAGCAGCAGATGGTCAGAAGAGGATATGTGATTTTGGCAAAACAATGATTGTGTGTAGGTGTGCAGTTTCTTGGAAAGGAGTAGCAGTGTGGGCTGTTCTCTGACTTGAAGTTTCTTCTCATTTGACCTCACTTTAGATCATCTTTTAAAAGGCATAGGAAGGAGAGAGCCTAACAGCTTTGCCACCAGTTCTTACTTAGAGGTAGTAGTCTGCATCATGCCCAACTTTAAGAAATATGCGTAAGTTTGAATCCAATTAAAAAGCCATATATTTGGAAAAGTCTTTCATTTATAAATGTAGGCATCAAAGTGCCTGTGCTAGGCAGATCACTGAGTCTCATCTCGTAGTGAGATCGTGAACAACCTGTCCCTCTAGACCCTTCCCTAAAAATACAAATAACAAAAAAACAAAAACAAAGTGCCTGTGCTATTACTTGATTTTTATAGAACAGTTTTGAATGCTCTTAAAATTGTATAAGTATGTAACTTACAAGTATAAAATTTTATAGGATACATATGCTCTGTTATCAATCAATACAGTGAATCCTTAAACTTAAAAAAAGTTGTTATAGTAAAAAACACTTGCTATTTGTCTCCCCCTCTTCATACACAACTATCTCATCATTCTTGGCATGTTTCTGGAGCAGTTCTGGAAGTCCTCTTTGGTGAGTGCCTTTAGGTATACCTCATAGTTGCTGCAGTGTCCCAAACTGATGCCAATTATTTATCTTTCATGATCAACTTGAAATTGGGGAAGAGTCAGTGAATAAGATGGACAAAGACACAGAAATGAATTTACCAGCATACTTTTCTGTTGGATGGCATTTAGCAGCAAGATTCATCACCTATCATAATTCATAAAGATACCCATAAAAAAGAGACATCCAGAACTACTTCAGAAAGTGGTAAGAATAATGGGATAAGGAAGTTCAAATGGATGCAGAATATTTTGAAGGAAGACTGGGCAAGCTTGCTCACACCTGTAATCCCAACACTGGGAAGGCTGAAAACAGAAGGATCACTATGAGTCGGATCTGTGTAATGAGACCCTATAGACCCTCTACTGAATACATAAAAGAAGAATATTTTGAGGAGGATTAATGACAGGGTATATTTACTATAATTTTTAGAAATTTAAACATTCACTATATTTCTGTTTTACTTTATATAGTCATACATATGTATCTGAAAAGGTTCAAAAATGAAATTTCAGTGTATGTTGCTTATATAACAAGTTTTATATGTACATTATGGTTTTATTTATTAATGTATCAGTGTTTTACATAGGAATAAACAATTCTATATGAATGTGTAATCAGTATTTTTCTCTGGAACAGAGATATCACTATAGTGCTAATATGCAGGCTTTCATCCAACTGGGACAACCAGATATATGACCAATTTTATGTCAGAGTAAACAAAAATGAATATAGAACTTTGCAACCAATGTTTTTAACTTTTACAATTACATGAATGCTGCTCAATGTGAAAGCTTCTGGCTATGTGTTCTGAAAATAGAAGATGGAAAGTTTCAGTACAATCAAGAATTAGAAGACACAGTATTGTAAAGATGTTAATACCATTCCGAATGATCTACAGTTTCAATGCAATTCCTGATGAAAATTCTAATTATTTATTTTCAGGAAGATAAAAATCTTCACAAAGAATTTTATGGACTCTAAAAGGAACCCTGAAGAGCCAAAATAATCTTGAAAAATAACAAATTTAGAAGAGTTACTTTGTGATTCCAGTGAAAAGATAATGTACAGAATGAGAAAAAGCATTTTGCAAGCTACTCCACAGACAGGTGATTAATATCTAAAATATGCGCAGAGCTCAAAAACTTAGATCCATAAAAATAAAAGACCTTCTATAAAAATGAGAATTTGAAATGAATATCAAAAGAACAAGTGCAAATGGCCAATATATGCATGAAATATGTCCAGTGCTTTTAGATATTAAAACATATAAATCAGAATAACACATACTTCACAAAGAATGAGCATTATCAAAAATTCCCCAAACAGTAAGTATTGATGAAATGTGAGGAAAGAGAATCCTTATATACTTTTGGTGCAGATGTAAACTAGTACACTCAAAAATCTGAAAATAGCAATCCGTTTGGCCCAGCTATGCCTTTTCTTACCATCTTTCCAGAAATGTTACGTGAATCCTATATATCAGTGACACATGCTTGCCCGTATTTCAACCACACAACTCACAGCAACTAAATCTTAGACATGTCCTATGTGTCCCTATAAACAGTTGAATTGTACACAAACAAGTACTTCTCTGTCATAGAGAAGGACAAATTTGAGACTTTTGTAGAAAAATTAATTATTTTTGATTCCATACTGATATGTAATTGATCATACACAAAAATGTTAAATATATTGTGTTTCCTCCTATATGAAAAATCTACAGTACAAATCACTTAAGGAGCAAAATAAAAGAAAGATGAGAGGAAGCGTGGATGTAGAGTTGGTGAAGATAGGAAATGGTTAAGCAATGGGGGAGATGGAAAGGAGCAGAGCAAAATGCATCAAGCTACAACATGTATATGTCCCATACCCATTGATTTGTACATTATAAATCACAATTAGACACTGATAAAATGTTTAAAATTTATTACAAAGTATTAATCAAACAAGTTGTGATATATATGTGTATATATATATATATATATATATATATATATATATATATATATGCATTAGAGCAAAGAACCCTCAATTACACTATCAAAACATGGCCAAATGATTTCCAATTAGAATACTAAGACTATTCCATAGATAAAAGTCAGTGTTTTCCAAAAAATGATGCTGAGAAAATGGCTATTGATGTAAAAATAATTAAACTAAATGTATAATATATCCATGCATCATATGCACTAATCAAGTTGAAATGAATGAAGGGCACAAAATAAAAGGATAGATGTAAAAGCCAAAACATAAGTAAAAGCAACATGAGATTGAATTTGCCAGTGATTTTTGGGTCAAAATATGAGGTAAATGTGAAAGAACATTGACTTTTCCAATAATTTCTTGATTTGCTGTGTAGGTTACTTTCCTGTCACTGGGAAATAACACCTGACACCTACATTTGAAAGAAGTGAGTCTTATTTTGGCTCTCACTTTCAAGGGTTTCACTTTATAGCTGGTTGACTCCAAGACAGAAAAAAAAATTGTGGCAGAGCCCGGGGTTCGGGGGGGAACCACTCATTTCATGATACCCAGGAAGCAGAGTGCCAGAGAGCAAAGAGCCAGTGATGATATGTAGTTCCCACAGTTGAACTCCTGTGACCCACATCTTCCAAATAGGATGGTATCCTAACTGCTTGTGCATCATTATGCCCTTACGGTATAGTCAACCGTCTCTCCAGGAGTCTCTGGATCACTTATAATGGCAATCAACATTACTCAGTACAAGTGTACTCCTGTGCAAGTTAACTTGATACCTGATTACATCCTAACCATATTTAATTCCCAAATAAGCAAAACAACAAAGTCATTAATTCCACCTAACATGATGTACCTATCCCATGTGCAAATGAAAATGCATGAGCCATGATATAGCTCAGCAGACTAACTACTTTCTTAAGCAAGTGCAGGGACTGTGCTTTGATCACTGTCACCACATGCTGTGTTGGTCCCACCCCTGTGTGTGCTGAGCTGTCCACCAAGACCAGGCATGATGGTGAACACCTGAAATCCCAGCACTGGGGAGGTGAAAAACAGGAGGATCTCTATAAGTCTGAGCTACTTAGTGAGACCCTTTACCAAACAAATGAATGAAAGAAAGAAGAAAAAAAGAAAGAAAGAAAGAAAGAAAGAAAGAAAGAAAGAAAGAAAATAAATCACTAATGCTTCCAAAAAGATTCAACATTTCTCACCTTGCTTAGAAATCCAAACGAAACCTTGTAAGATTAAAAAAGAAATTGTGTGCCCCAAGACACGGTGGCTCAGGGTAAAGTTTCTCATTCCAAAATGGGGGATTACTGTGATAGAAAATAATTAAGCCAAAGCAAGAATGAAATCGAGGAGAGAAAACTTTATGCTGTATATGCCTATGTCTGATGTGTGTGGCACAAGGGAGCAAGATGCAATTTCTAGATGGAATTCGCCCTCCTCCTGTGGCCTCTGTCTTGTGATGACTGCACTCACTTCTGCATCTTTCCCCATAAAACATTCCATATTCGTGGATCTCTGTTGTATACTGCACTTCAGCTTTACTTTATCAGCTTCACACATCTCACTTGCAGATGTTCCCAGCTGAGAACCTACCTGATTCTGCATGACTGACAAATTGCCTGGCCTCCTAGGACTTCCTTTGAAGTTTTGGTGGAAACCTTATTGATCCCATAACTTGCATTCTGCACTCCTGCATACTCAGCTTGAGTGGAGGGTGCCAAACTCTGTTGCCATTGCCAGTTGTTGTTGGAAACAATTGGACTGTGGTTGTAATGGCTCCTCCATGCCTGTATGAATGAATGAACATGGTAAAAAAGCAAAAGTGCTGTCTATAGAATGGGAACTGGTGCCAGGTTGTGGTGGCACATGCCTGTAATCCCAGCATTTGGAAACCAGCCTGGGCTACAAAAAGTGAGCTCAAGGCCAGCCTGAACTGCATAGTGAGACCCTGTCTCAAAAAGACAAAAAAAAAAAAAAAAAAGGGAGCTGTTTCCAAATCATGTATCTGGCAAAGAAATTATGGAACATATTTTTAATGCTCTCATAACTTAGAACAATAAACTAAATAACTTGATTAAAAATGGCTAAGAACTTGAATAGATTTTTTCTAAAAAGAAGACAAATTATAAACAATCACATAAAAGGTTCATTAGTATTACTAATTAATATGGAAATACAAACCAGAATCATAAGGAGATGTTACCTCAAATTTATAAAGATGACACTAATAATAAACAAAAGAGGTACAATCACTGGTGAATATGTGAAGAATACAGACTTCTTTTGCAACACTGAAGGTACTATAAAAAACAACATGACATTTCTTCAAAAATTAAACTAGAACCAATATATGATGCAGTAATTCCACTTTTGTGGATTTTCACCAAAATAAATTGATTGCTGGAATTACAACCAATGTTCCTACACCAATGCTTGTAGTTACAAAATCACAAAAGCCAAAACATGGGTGTTGCCATCACTTTTCTTGTCCCTAAGATTCAATTCTTGACACAAAAATATTAAAGCAGCCTAAGTGTACTATGGCTTACATTTGAGACATTTCGGTCCGTGCTCCACAAGCTGAAATGCAGAAACAGCATGCTTGGTAGCCCTGGGAGAAGGAATCAGCTCACAGCTTATTAGAAGTCATAGAATGAAAGGAGCCCAGGAGGGAGATAAACTCTTCCAGGTCACTCTAAGGGTTACGCCTCTTCTGATCAGACCTCCACCTCCTAACAAGCCAGTTCTAGAGCTTCCACACTCATCACCTTTCACATACATGAGACGTCAGGGCCATTTTAGATCTAAACCATTGTCATAAATTTTACTCAAATGTTCATCAGAAAATAAGCAAAAGTTGGCGTGTCAGTTCTTCAGTGAAATTCTGATCTGCACCACACGAATGAACCTTGAAAAGGATTGAAGAAACCAGACATTGAATGAGAAACATTGTGTGATATCATTAAATTTTTTCTCCCTAGAAGTTAGATATGGTGTGGTGGCCCAGCAGTATGACTGTACTCAATGTCACTGAATGGCATGCTTATAATGGCTACATGGTGAATTTTATATTATGTAGATTTTTCCAAAAATAAAAACAAATTAGTGAGGTTCACATAAGCCAATATATCTGGCATTATTTTAATCAGTATTTTGATTTCTTTTCTTTTGCATTTTGTATGGCTGTGTTGGCAGTAAATGTCCTTAAAAGCTTATTAGAAATTTGGAGAGAACATAACTTCATAAGAAAGAGAAATTTGGCATACAGAAGTGACAGTTGTATAAAATATCTGCATGCTTTGACAAATACTCATGACAGTTCAGAGGGAACTCTTGAGGATTTTTTACTGTTTGAGTCATTGACCTTACAGGATATGAAAGTTTCTAACATGAAAGGTGTCAATAACTGACTAAAATCTTGTTTTAACCCAAGAATGAATTTAAACTTTGAAATTCTACATATTAAAGAACAGAAACAATAGAATTAATGGTTGACTTTCCTGATATTGTCCCTGTCTTTGTTCTATTTACTCTCTTGATGGTGTCATTAAAAATTTTCCTTTGACTTTAACTATAGGAAAAACATTTCATTTACTTTGTAATAGGCTGAAATGTGTTCCAAGGATTTGAAGACATTACAATTGAGGAAATTCTACTGCTTTAAAATCTGCTTTAGAAACTGAGATCAGTGCACTCTCTTAATTCCATTATGCAAACATAGTCCTGCCTGAATCTTGATAAGTTCAGATGTACAGCAGAGTTATGGAATGTGTAGTATTTTCTGCTCTTAGAAAGTTGAATGTTCATTGAGACACAAGTTTCACTTTGTGAAAGAATAATAAGTGATGACAGATTTGCTGTTTTCCCTTTTATGTTTGGCTACCACATGCGTAGCTGAGCTATAAAGAAATGTGAAACTCGAAAGCAGATGGCCCATCTGCTTCTGACTGTATGAACTGTAAAATAATGTCAATCATATAAATGGAAACCTAGACCCATTCTGCAATTGAGTAACTTTTGTGCTTCCAACCCACATGTGAGCCACTCCTGTGTCATTTCTTGTTGCAATGAAGTAAGAATATTTGCTACTTATAATTTTTTGTTATCAATTGAATATTATGTATCCTTAAGACTATCCAAGTAGATACCGAGATAGTGATCAGTAAGAATCATGTCACCTTCTTCAGATAGCCTTAGAAAGGCATACTTATGGCTGGTGAGATAGCTTAGCAATCTGAAGCACCTGTTTAAGCAAGCTTAGGCAAGCACAGAGTCTACAGTTGGCACCACAAGCCATACCAGCCCTGTCCCCAGGGTAGGCTGAGCCAGTCACAAAAAAGAAAAAAAAGCATATTTATGAGTAAAGAATAATTGAAGTAGCAGATGGGGTGGTTAAGATCTCAAACTTTGAATACAAAGAGCTGTGAGATTAAGCTATTTTGATTAAAATAAGTTGTCTTAAGAACCTCCTAAATGGCACACATTTGTAATCGCAGCACTGGGGATGCTGAAAGCAGGAGGATCACTATGAGTCTGAGTTGTGTAGTGAGACCATGTATCAAATGCATTTAAAACATGTTACCTTCAATTTAAAACTGTGGACTTATTTATCTAATTCATAAATCTTCCAAAGAACAGATAAATCGAAAGTTTCACAAATTGCTATTCTAAAACTTAATAATATTTATGTCGCAATCCATACATTTTCATCAATATCTTAGGGGATTTGTGTTAATATTATTTTAAAAGTATAGCTATAATTGAATGTGTGTATATATATATAAAATGTTGTGCCAAGTTTTGGGTAGTATCTGAGACTTTCAAAGTCATTTTCTGTAACCAAAGTTACCTGATCCCACATATGGAGCATAAGAGACAGAGAAAGGAAGTTGCATTCTCATAAAAATAAACATTGTTTCCATACATGTGTAATATTGGCATTATCTCTGGGCCTTCCCTTCCCCAACAGAACACCAGGAGACCTGGCCACCTTCAGAGTACACATCCTGCATTTTCCTGAGTATTAGTCCTACTCCAGTCTACCATGACCTGAGAACCCTCAGAAACATCTCTTAATGCGTGGCTTCAACCCCGTTCCTTTGACTTGCTTATCGCTTACAGAAAAAATTAGAAAACTTCAAACTTGGAGAATGTTAAAGAAAACCTATGGCTAATAGATCTGAGGCAGAGGAACTGAGTTGGAAATAGGCAATAGGAAATAGGCTACAAGTTAATGTCAAAGACTGGGAAGGAGTAGAACTTTTGAATAAAGTTTAAATTGCAAAATTAGTCAGCAGAATTATTGATAAAACAAGAACAAATCATTATGAGAGTTAGAAGAGAGCAGCTGATGAGGGATCATAAGTGATATTGGAATTGATGAACCCAGAAAAACGTGTATAGAGATAGTACTACAGTCAAAAGAAGTCGATACTGGCAGTTTAAAAATGCTTTCATACAATCCCCACACAGATTGTTTCAGCAGTTGGAGATTGGTGTGGTATACTACTACAGCTCTTCTGTAATATGAAGTTTATTCAATTCATAAAAAGCAAATAATGAGGTGGCTTATTCTACAAACACTTTGTGAGTCTTTTCTGAGATGTGAAGGGTTCAATAATACAATTAATGTCAATGTTAAACTAATATTTTCAATAGTAAAACCAAAGAGATTACTTGATAGGGGTTAAATAAATCATACAACACAGTAAGCAAGTTGCCATAGTCCTTACAATATGTTGAAATTGACTGGCACAATTATCATTTTTAAACAATAAATTCTGTTAAATTTGCAGTGGGCTTTGAGTGGTCATAGACTATGTACAACTTGCATTTTAATAGTATGAAAATCCTGATTCTCCATCTCCTTTTCTGAATTACATGATTTTTTCTTTGGTCACTGATTTGTATCCATGCACCCTTCTAGCAAACACAAATCCTTTCCTAGTAACATTCTCAACTATTTGCTCTTTCAATGGCCCATGAGACCCCTGTAATTTCATTTTTTGTGTACTTTGCTCTGTTATTATTTCTCATCTTCCCTTACCTGTGAGATTATATTTAAACTGAACTTCGTGCCTGGGACAATGTGCCTAAAGTAAATAAATGCCTTAGGTCATGACTGTATAATAAATGGATGAATGCAGTTAATGAGATGCACACACTACTTTAAACTGGTAAGATTTTTTCAATAAGAAATTTTGCTCTGAAATGTTTAATTACAATACTAGGTCTGGATGGTGTGGCTTGCTTTCTAGGTACAGGCAACAACCAGAGATACCCTGCTAGCTCAAGTAGTTGACTTATGAATGTACATCCTCAATTTATATTATAGAGGCCAGTTTATTTGAGGAAATGATATTTATTATTAATTATACATTTTACACTAATATATGCATTTATCCAGGTCAAATATTTGCTTTCTATTTGTTGATTAAAAATTAAGATGCTTGTTAAAGCAGTTTATCCCTCTCTACTCTCTTTTAGTTGGGTTATAAAGTCCCTGTCTCTTACATCCAAATGTATAAGCCCAACAACATAAAGCTTATATCCTACTAATTACATTTTCCATGAGGACTCTATTACTGTAGCTTCATTTAGAAATAGCAATGAAGACTCTGGCCAACTTGGTCACATTCATTATTAGAGTAATGGCAAGCTTTTAAATGTGACTTCTGTGATGTTCGATTCCACTTTATAAAACATCAAGGTGCATTTACTTTGCTCTATATACGAAACTGATGAGTATGCAAAATGAGGTTAATGGAATGGGTAAAATAAATCACTTTTTTTGTTGTAGCTAATAGCCTTAAAAGTTTAGCAACCCACATAGAAGGTTGGTTTTAAATGGCCATTCAGGCTAATCTGACAGCATGTCTGCCATCAGCCAAAGATTACCATCATTAGAGTGGTATTTTTCTTCTTTCCCCCTGTCAATCTAGCCAAACAAGTAGGAGGAAGAAAGAAAAGTCTGTTTACCTTGGATATGAAATCATGCTGCTTATGTGGCCAAAGCAATCATCAAGCTTTGCAGCTTGTACTTTGTACCTGGAACACTTTGCATTAACTCATTAAAATTGTTTGTCACATATGTGATTGCTTAGAGATCTTTTCTAAGGTTGTGTTGTATATCACAGAAGTAATTACTCTCCTCCAAAGTTTAAAATGAGATAGAAATTTTCTGTACAAATTGCTTAAATGTCCAAGTTCTACAAGTTCTTAGCTTTAGTATCATATAACCAAATAGAGTTATTTCAAAGATGGGAATTGTGATAAGGAAAGACACCTTGAGCACAGCTGTAGAATGCAAAGGGATAACTCTCAAATAATCTTTTCCTTCACTCACTTTCCTCTCCTTCCTTTTCTTCCCTTTCTGATTTTCTTCCTCCGATGGCTCTGACCTTGCAAAGCTGAAATAACATAAAGACTAGTTGCCATTAATAAATACACCTTTTAGAAACATGATTCAGCAGTATGTTATGTAATAATTTTATCTAGAACTCCATATAAAGAGGAGACATGGAAAAGATAGTGTATTTTAAGTATTCTATAATGAGCAAAGCAGTCATTCAATAATTTCCTTTTGTAAGCAATGTGACCGCGTGTTCTTATAATGCATGCACTCTGGAAAACAGGCTGGAGGATGCCAAGTCAGATCTCAACTGAAGAAATGAAATCTTGTCTCGAAATTAAATAAAAAAATAAGAGACTGGGGCTGTATCTCAGTGCAAAGGTCCTGGGTGTAATTCGCTGTACTCCCCTCACCCACCTCCCCAAATTCTCCTTTTATAATGTGTAGGTCTAATGCTAAATTTGGTTTTCCAAAGTCAAAGTAAATTTTGCTGGTATAAACTAAATACGTTAAAATTTTATTTCTTATCTGCATCTTTATGAAAAAAATTGTTTTATTTTATTTTAGGAAAGGGTCTGTATGGTGTTCAGGATTGCACTACTAGATTTTACTCCTAGTGATCTGCCAGTTTACAGCCTCCCAAGAGCTGGAAGTACAGGCAAGCGCCATGACAGACAGTCTTCCTTATAAAAATTTTGCAAAGTGAACATTTACATAAAATGAGGGGTTGGGAAATTACAGTCTGCGTGCCAAATCCTGCCTGCTGTTTCTTCTCAGTAACTAAGGTTTTTGTCTGATTTTTTTTTTCTTTTTTAATTTATTTTGGTACAGGGTTGACAGGGTCTCACTATGTAGATCGAATTCATAGGAATCCACCTGTGTTCAGCCACCACGCCCAATCTCCATCACCTTGACAGCATGCCCAGGGGAATGGGCAGGGATCAAACTCTGGCCACTGTGTCTGCCTGAGCAGGTGCTTTAATTCCACTAAGCTATTTGGTCAGCCCAGTAAATAAGGTTTTATTGGAACACAATAAAATCTTTCTTTCTTTCTTTCTTTCTTTCTTTCTTTCTTTCTTTCTTTCTTTCTCTCTCTCTCTCTCTCTCTTTCTTTCTTTTCTTTCTGGATGCAGGGATATTTATTTACTTATTACTTATTGCTTATTGCTAATTCTATATCATAACAGCAGAGATGAGTGTGCATAACACATTAATTTGACTTAATGATTTATTAATATTTACCATACAATGCTATGAGAAAATATTGCCAACTTCAGCACCAGTGTTTATATTTATCTTGATATTGCAATTTTCTGGTCAGTGACTTGTTTTGTTTGTTTGTTTTTGACAATCTCATTATGTAGCCAAGGGCTTGCCTTGAGTTAGTCAATATCTTTCTGCCTCAGATTCCTAGAATGACAGGTTCTTATCTATTATGAGTTAAAAATTTACTAGCTCACAGTAGAGTATGTGTCATCATTTGGGCACTTATTCTTTCTTTTAGCCTAATTAAGTATTTGCCATGTGCTAGGCAGTTTTCTAGGTGATGAGACAATCCAACCTGGTAAACTAGAAATAATACATAAAGTAATGCATCACTGAGGAAATAAATAGAGCAATGGTATGTCATGTACAAGGTCCTAATAACCTCAGCGGACATGGGCATTACGTGCCATAAACATGAATCAAGTTTACTGTCATTAAGAATGAAAGGGGAAAAGAAGAGGAAAGAAGGGGGAGGGAGATAAAGTGCTTCAAATTAGAAATAACCTTTATTATATCAATGGGCTACCCGTCCAAGGTGATTGCAAAATGCATATGCTGAATTTTACATGATAGTGAAAACCAGTATGTGAACTCTGATAGGGATCTCACCACATTGTTAACTCCTATGATTCCTTAGGTCTACTGTTGGAGCCAGACTTGGCCCTCACACTCACAGTTCACCAAAATAATAATTCTCCGAAGAAGAAAGCAACAGTCTTTACATCTTAATTGCTGTTCTACAGAATGCTTAGTGCTATAGAAATTTCCTAGCTAAAAGGCTACATAGCTATAATATAAGGCAAAGACTTTTTGTATCCTTATTCATTCTACTGGGTTAATTATTCTCAGTTTTGCTCGTCTCCTCTCTTGTAATTTATTCACAGATATTTTTAGAATTAAACTCAAGATCTATGCTACTTAGATTGCTCTTTATGTGGAAATTGTGTTGCACTGAAATATTCTTCTAACAGAGTGTGCTCTTAGGCTGTGTGAGGGCACTTGGGGTTCCTCTGCATAAAGGCCTGTCTGGAGACCTGGATGGGAAAGGTTGAGTAGGATATACTTTATTCTTTCACTTGTTTTTCCTTGTACCTCATACAAAAGATGTGGGCTTAGGGCTACAGGTTTTTATGAAGGAAGTCCTGTGTGATACATTGACATATGAAAGCATTAGAATAGGATGAGACATCAGTATTTCTTAACCCTGCGTCACCAGGAGTCACTCCAACTTCAGGCATCTATTGACAAGCTATTCCATATCTAGTACTGTGTTGTTTTACTAAAGTGTAATTTGAATTCTGTATTTTGTCTCAATCTTTCAGTGACTTCTATAACACAGTGTGCATTATTCTACATGTACTACTCATTCGTCAGTTTCAAAAGAATACTCTCTGAAAATTCTTTCTAATTTGTCTACTTGCTTCAAGTTGCCCTACTCTTTCTCTTAAAATAATGTATTATTTATCATTTGTTAACAATACTTAACTTATATTAGTATAAATCCTGTATCCAGGTCAGAACCTCCTCCAGAAATATTAACTTTCTATAGTCAGGGCTCCATTTCATTCAACGTATAGAGCACTATTGGGTCTGCCTAGTACAGCACAGATTTTTAGTGACTATTAGTGAGAAAGTAAGATTGAAAAAATCCCCTAGTCATATTTTCTTCATCTGGTTCTGTTCCAGTCCTTTCACTGAGCAATGAAGCAAACAGCTACACAGCTTCATCTACCTCAGACTGCACACATGAGAGGTGTTTTGTACAGAATGTATAGTATTATATTATTCCAAGAACTGTTCTTAAATTAAAGATTTATCTCCTGAAGTAGATTACAAGCTCCACAGAGAACTCAAATATCTATTCATGTTTGTATGGCGTAAAACTTAACACACTTTTGTGTTGCCCCTATAAGAACATAATAAATGTCAACAGACTGAGTTGTTAAAAAAATTACTCACCATTTTTGTAATTTAATTTTTAGAATATGAAATTACATTATTTTGTAGGCTAAGAAGTGAAAACATAGTTAAAAACAAAACCAAACAAAATCTTCTCACTACTAATAAAATGAAAAAAGAGCTCAGTGTATTATGAGAATGTGGACTACAACACAAACAAATGAGGTGTCAAGTAGAAATAAAATATCACCAAGGATAGAGCAAGGCTTTATATTTTCTTTGGAAAACGTGGAGACTTGGGTTGTCAAGAGTTAACATTTGAATTCTTTGTGGAGAGAAATTTACTGCCCTCTTTTGCATGTAATGACAGTTGATATGGAAGCATGTATAGTATACACTATTGTCAAATAAGCATAGGCCATTACATATTCACTCGTGTGCACACACCACCAATACTTAATTATAACAGTAGCTTCAGTGAAGCTTTATAGAAAAGAAAAAAGGATGGATCAGACAAAGAAAGTAGATAGACTATAGCTAATCTTTTAAGAGGACTTATGTATAATACAAGAACTACTTTATTATGACTTCCAGTATTAAAGACATAAGAAAATAAAGACATAAGAATGTGGGGATTTAGAGGTTGTTTGCTTCACTTCTCGATTAAATCTCCTTGAAAATGTGTTTTTTGAACTGCAAAAAATAATAATGGAATGTAATAAATAAGGTTAAATGTACAAGAAGACAGAAATTTAACTTAAGAGTAAGATTAAAGGGTACTTGGAGAAGAGCGGAAGGAAATATTGTGCAGTCAGTGAGCCTCAAGAACTGATCAGGCACACTCTTCACATACATAGCAGAAAGCTCACGTTAAATAAGCACTTTCCAAATATAAGTGAACCTTTAAGTATTCTGGAGAACTTTTACAAATGCAGGTGCCTAGGTATTATCCCCCAAATATTCTTATTCAGTTAAAAGATTTTTGTATTTTCATGTCACCAGGTTTGACAACCACTACAATAATAATTTCTAAGAAAATTACTTTGCTCATTCCAAGCATGAATAAACCTCGTCCTTCACTCTCAGAACTTAGCTAAACACGGGATCCATATCAACCTCTGAATTGTTCTTCCCCCATACAAACATGGTGAACTATAAATATTCTCCCCAAACTGAACTCCTACTTTTCTCAAAGAATAATTTGAGCTTTACTTCCGGCTTCTGTAACTAAGGACCACATAATGAGTAGGCAGAGAGTAGTTATGCAAGACAAATGATACAAAGTGATACAAGTTTAAGTTTCCCTGATGTTTTTAAAATATGACCTCAGCCATAGTTGGATGCCTTCAGCTGCTATTTTTCTAGTGATACCAAATGGCATATAGAGAGAATCCAAAATTTTGTGGAAAACACAAAGTAGTCTTAACGTGAACCATTGGGGAAAAATAGTAAAACTCAAAATTAAAACCAAAAATACTAATAGTTGACAATCATACATAGTTTCAAACTGGAGCCCAAGAGAAGTGAACAGTAGAAAACCCTAAAATCGATCTTCTCTCATTCTTTCATCTTCCCAGTCTTTTACCTAAAAGACGATCATAAGACAAAGTTTGGCTAGCTACCATCAACCTAATATAAAAATTACTCAAGTTCATGACAGCATATTTGGAAATTTTGACAATCAAAAGAATAGAAATCATTTCTAGTGGTTCTGAACAAGGGTAAACAATATCATGTACTTATTTCATTTGTAGTTTAAAAATATTAAGTGATATCATGCACATGATTTTATAACATGCCATTTTCACTTAACAATGACATGAAGATTATATTACATTCATGGACATGATAAATATTTTTCAATGAAATAAAACTTGTAGGTGTACAAGATTATCTGTTACACAAATATGACCTACCTCTTGAGCACATATTGGGAACCACAAATTTTAATTAAATACATGTTTTGAATTATTTTAAAGCTTTGGATATTTGTAAAAGAAGTGTGTTGTATCTGTTTCCAAATGTAGTTTTAAACATATGTTTGAAAAAACTGAGACCAGTTAAGTTTAACACATTTATGTTAAGCCAGAAAAATATTTAGAAGTGGGCAGCTTTGCAGGAGAAAGATGATTCCAAATACCTTTCTCTGCCATATGTAAAGATTAATATTTATAGCCAGAGAAAAGGAAATGATGCCTACCATCAACCTGATTGGTTGCAATCGACCTTTTCCTTGTAGTGGAGGTGGTCGAATGAGGCATTTGCCATATATGGAAATGTTTGCACCAGTTGGGTAAATGTGACTGGGCCAAATGTGAGTGCAGTGATGAACTGAGACTCAGTTGCTAGGTTACTAGGATGTATGTCTAAGTTGGGTTAGAGTGTGTTTATACATCAAGTTAGAGCCCAGTTTACTGTGCAGAAAGCCTGCTTCAGGCCCAACCTTATCATGCAAATGCGCAGACACATTTAGGTTGAATTTGTGTCCATTAAAAACACACATCATTACAGGCAAGGAGGGACGATGCAATCAGAGAGAACTGTGTCTAATCTGTGTGTGTGTGTGTGTGTGTGTGTGCGCGTATGTGGTGTGTATATGTGTGTGTGTGTGTGTATGTGTGTGTGTGTGCGTGTGTTTCTTTTTACTATTGCTGCCATGGTTCAGAAACTTTTTCAACTTGAGATATTTTGGAGTCAGAATTGGTAATACTAGAGGATCAATCTTATGTGCTAGATTGGTGGGATAGGTCCATGAAGTAATAGAAATTCTTGTTAATTCTGAGTAGAGAATGATTAAGAGTGGAAAGCTCATACCTGCATATAATACATTTGTTTTGGATCGTCTTATGCTTCAGATACTTGAGGAATGCACAGAAAGGTTGTATGTCTGGAATGTGGAAAGGAGTTTGGAGACTAACAATCAGATGTTAGCAGTCACTAGTATAAAGACTCTAACCATGGGTGTGGCTGTCTGAGAACAGGATGACAAAATGAGGAGAGAAAATGAGCCAGAAGAATATGCAGGTAGTGATAAATAGTGATTTCTACCAAAATGTTAAATTCTTTGTACATATTATCTTAATTATTATAACAATAATTTGAGGTAAATATTATTATGATTTTATTTTGACAGAAAATAAAACTGGGTTTCACAATGAAAACATTTCTGAAGATATGTTTGCTGGATTCTGAAGACCATACTATTCTCACTAGCATAGCATCATTTTCTTTTTTTTTTGGTATACCACTTTAACTCCCAGATATTACTGCTAGAATTATTTTAATTCAATTTTTTAAACAACTTTTGGGGATTTTTTTAAACATATAGTAAAATTAAATATTCAGATTGAATATCCCGATACTTATCATCCATATTCTACCATTTAAATTTTTTAAAAATTAAATTTATGCAGTTCTTACTAGTCAGTTCACCTTGAGATCCATCCAGCTATTGTTTAATTTTTGATGCACACCAGTCTTTAATTTTTCTGCCCTATGACACCATTACCTATGTGAAACCATGGCTATTGCAAGTTTATTTTGAAATTGTTTCAGTGTTTGTTTGTTTGTTTTTATCTTATTTTTCTTTCACTAGAGGTAGAAATGTTCTAATTCGACTCATATTAAAAATACGGAAACTTGAAAGTTACTTCAAATTATTTATTACCTGTCAGTGAAATTCTACCACTATAAAAATCAGAAATCCTGAGTGGGTGAGAACAATATCCATAAAGGGATTTAGACAAATGGCCTAAAGGTCTTATGTGTTAAAAGCTTGAGCAACATCCCTAGGAACTTCCAGGAGGTGGTGGACCATTAAGAAGTAAAGCTTAATTCAAAGTCTGGTCACATGAGTGGGTTTAACACTGATTTACACTGATTTAACACTGATTTACTTTACCTTGGTGATTTAATCAGGACTCAGCAGTCATAAGTGTGATGAGTGATGTCATTATATTCTCTGTGTATGTTTCAGAAAGTGCTCCTTCCACAAGACTTTGATTTTCATTTGTCTGAAAATTGTAAATATACAGACTTACATGTGAGTTGAGTCCCTGGACATGGTTTCTTATACAACCCTTGAAATTGATTTCTGGAATCCTCTAGAAGGTTCTGGAATGAGTTAGTAGATAATGTGGTTGCTTCCATAGGCTGATCTACTTTGGCGAGGGTTTGTCATGGGGCTGCTGTTTTGGCAGCTTACTCTACCCAGAATCCCCTCTGGCAAGCTTCCCTGCTGTGTCCTTCATGCACAAAATCAGAGGATCCATACACCTTTTCTCCCATGTGAGAATAAAAAAGAGTCAAAGAAAATAAGCAATAGGGCCTTTGCTTTGGTAATCCATATGGTATGGGTTGGTATGGAATCTTGCAAAAGATATGGCCCCAATACATAAGAGTTTTATTCTTAGCCTCAAATATAAAGCTAAACCCAAAGAGTCCCTGAGATGATGTTTCTCAAATGAGAAAGAACATTTTTCCCTTTTTGCCTTCATTTCACTCTTCTGCCAGTGTTCTATAACCAAGAGACTTCATAATATATATTTATTTCCTCTATACTAGCTCCCTTTTTCTCTCTACAACATCAGGGCTAAGCCTAAGGAGGCAAACAGGCATAAAATTCAGCATGAGAATGAGACAATGATTTGCTGTTTTTCTTAAAAGACTTCTTGAAACTTCTTGGTCTCTTTCTCATTTGAAACTGGTTTTAATCATATTATATTACTGGAAATACTATTTTAAATGTCAGTACTCAATATGTACTCTGTTTTCTCTTTAGAATGGTCTGTAACTGTGCTCCTACATAGTTCCTTATATCATGGGCTAAGCAAAGAGTCACAGCTAGCATGAAGTCCTCACTGTTGATAAAAAAAACAAAAAACAGAAAACCTACACATCTAGATTTCTTTGTTAAAATTGTTAAAGATCTAATGAACTGTCATCCTGGGACCTGAGGTAGAGACTCTGGAAAAGAATCTACTTTTAGACTCATTAAAAATACAAAAAATTGCTTTTAAGTGATCTATAATTAGATGAGGCCCACCTGGACAATCTCTCTCTCTCTCTCTCTCTCTCTCTCTCTCTCTCTCTCTCTTTCTTTCATTCATTTGTTTTTAAGACAGGGTCTGCTGTGCAGTGCAGGCTGGCCTTGTGATCACTTTCATAATCCCCAGGCTGGTCTTGAACTCACAAAGATCCTCCTATCTCAACCTCCTGAGTGCTGGGATTACAGGTGTGTGTACCATACTTGGTTCCAGAGCTTCATGTTGTTTCTACCTGGGGATAAAGGGCCCAGTGTGGCATGTGGGGCCAGGGATGAAACTCCAGTCCTTGTGCTTACCAGGTAAGTGCTTATGCCTCTGAACTATCTCCTCAGTCCTTCCTTTTCTATTAACTGAAAGCCAACTGATTATTAATTATAATTAAGTCTCTAAAATATGTATTGCTTCATAAGGAAATATGGATGATGTGCTAGGCAGTGAGGAGCTAGGGTCCCAGTGCACCCTCAAGAGTGTGCCTTGAACTGGCTAAGACCACCTGAAAAGGCCAACCTCACAGAGGCCCCTTAATATCTCAGTACCATCAAGCAGGGACCAAGTCATTAACATATGGGCTCTGGGGTACATTCTGGGTCCAAATCCCAGCATCCAAGATGTGTAATCTCAGGGATTAGGATGCAGAGTCTTGATAGGACTTCTTCAGAATTTTGTCTAAAAATCATTTATTTTAAATCAGAAATTTAACACTTGGGGTTTACATAACCCTCTTGGTTTAAAAGAGCTATAATAGTGCTTCTCTGGATTCAGAGAAACTTGTAAGGAGATTACCAGTGCAATAATATTTATACTTTTTATCTTTCATTGTGAAAACAAGACTAAATTTTTGTTATATTAAATTATCAGTGCCTTAAAGAAGATAGCGCAACACAGAGACATGCCTAAACTACTTATAAAACATTAGTTGATAAATATTTAGTGGTTCTAGCATTTTGTATATATTTTTATTATGAAATTTGGCATTTAGCTCTTATGCTTTCAAAAAACAGGAGAGGGCCAGTGAGATAGCTCTGCAGGCTAAGCACCTGCTTTGACAAGCGCAAAGACAAGGGTTCAATTCCCAGTGCTGCATACTGTGACCCACTGACCTGAGCCACTGACCCAGTTGGGCTTTGGTGGCACACACTTGTAATTCTAGCAATGAGGAGGCTGAAAACAGGAGGGTCACTATGAGTCCAAGCTGTGTAGTGACACCCTGTACCAAATACATAAGTGAGAGAGAGAGAAAAAAAAATCAAAAGACAGGAAATATGTTGTTTTTCTTTTTTCTTAATATTTTTATCACTAATAGATAACAATGTGAAAGTAGTGAGACTATTTTTTTTCATAGGAAGTATTTATTTATTGTTCTACATTGCAATTCACTCATCTTCTAAGAATGTGGAATTTAAGGTTGTTTGAGACAAATTATTTTTATGCCCTAAAATGTTAGTAAGAAGCAGGGCAGTGTTTTGCAAAGTGAGGACAAAACTAGATAAATATTTAAGAACAAATGAATAAAAGTTCTGAAAAAATAATTTAGATTCAATGCAACAAAACACTATTTTATTTATTAGCTATACAGCTGGCGTAATTCGCAAAGAAGAAAAAGTTCAATGAGCCAACAGAAGCTGTTCCCTAGTTCTGCTAAAGCTATGGCAGAATTAGGGTCCTCTTCAAAGTTTTCTTACGAAGTTTACCACCCAACTTCCAAACAGGCGTCACCATGAAGTAGGGGAAAGAAACTCCTAACCTTCTAGATATCTGGTACAAGTTCATGTTCTCTACAATCAACGAATGAATTTTAGGTTCAAGGGAGGTTAAGAGCAGACTATATTTATTGGGGGAAAGAAATCTTTTGTCTCAAAGAGAGACAGAAGGTGTCCTGAGTGGGTTGCCAAAGCCCTGCCTTTTCTATGGACTTTTTAGAGCAAATCCAGAATATGAAATTAGGTCGAAGGCGAAAAATATGGGAAACTGCAAGATGAGCATGAGGTTGGACAAAACTATCATCAACTAATAAGATTAGAACTATAATTGCTCAGGTAAAATTGATTAGTGGGATCAAATGGAAAGCAAGTCACTTAGCAAGTGTGCATAAATACAGAATGAGGGCCTTACCTGTAGGGGCTTGGGCTGGTGACTTCCTGGCTTTCTCAAGGTGATAGTGATAATTTAGAATACTAATCCCTGACACTTATCCTTAGGGAGGATATGAGTGCATTTGTCTTATCTTTTGTCTTGAGGTCTGGCCCTCCATGGAGGTGCCTGTGCCCCCAGCTGCAAGGCATTTCTTATTTCACACTGGCTCCTTTGAGGGTCCATCCCTGTCTGATTTTTTCATATTTTTATCTAACTTAGTTGCCTACAGCAAAAAAAATAATCAGAAAAAAAGAATTTGCATATTTTAAACATGAGAAAGTTCACCTCTGTGCAAAAAATTATGTAACATATAAATATTGTTTCACTACAAGGTTTTTAGGAAAATGGTGACATTATTGGAACAAGATTCTGTTGTATTCATTTAAAAACTCTACTTGATTTTATTCTCATTGTAAAATTGATTAATATTTATTATG
>PVKN010006680.1:0-28010 GCA_004027915.1 Capromys pilorides
CTGAGTTAAGGAAATTTTAAGATTAATACATTTTCCCTTATCTATTAACAAAGATATTTTAAAGAGAACTCATGTTGTATGCCATCATGTTTTCTTTTTTGTTTATGCCTTTATCAAATTTCCCAGGCAGCAACCTCAAGCTTCTTTTGTTATTATTTTCAGCATTTTTTTCTTTTATAAAAACAAGGACTGCATTTTCCATGTCTGGTCTTTTCGTTATTCTCCTATATTCTGTTTCTTCAAAGATTCTGAACAATGGTTCTGGAGTAACATCCAGTCCTGAGGATGTAATTTAACCAGAATAGGGAATGTTGACTCCCTGGAAGCAACATTCTGCTTGCTTTGTCTCCTCACCAGTCTGGGGGGAATTAATTTACAATAACCACCCCTTCTTTCTCAGTGTGAACAATATTTTATAGGAACCACAGACAGGGGGCGCCACAAGTGCTGTCTTCTGCTCTTACTGCTGCCATTTTCATCATGCCAAGGAACTCTCCACAAGGCTGGAAAATCATACGTCATTTTTCTTCTTAGACAGGTGCTAGCAGCAGCAAGATTCTTAAAAGCATTTCCTTCATGTGTTAGGCCTCACTAAATGCTTACTACAGAACATCTCAGTTACTATTCACAAGAACCTTGTGAAGGAAGGACTATGGTCATCCACATTTTATAGGCCAAGAAGCTCACGTTCATGTAAGGAACCTGCCTGAGGCACAGCTAGTTAGATGGGATTCATCATTCATACTCAAATGTTTATGATACCAGGCATATAAGCCTAGTCTGGATAATTTAGAGCCTAAGAAAACCCTGTCTCAAAATAAAACATAAAAAAAAAATAAAAAGAGGTGGAGGAAGCTTAGAGAAAAGGGCCTGGATTCAGTCCTCAGTAACATGCGCATGCGCATGCACACACACACACACACACACACACACACACACACACACACACACAGAGAAATACATGCACGCACACACGTACGCATGCACAAGAGTTTCGTTCACAGGGCTTCTGATACATTTTGATTCCTTATGGACTTTCATGTTTGTTGATGCTATTCTTTTAAATTTGTCCCTCTCTTGTATTAGTTAAGAGTCCTTCCTACTAGCAAGAGTCTATGTCCCTCAAAAATCAGATTTTGTTAGTGAACTTCCCACGTGATTTCATTTAATATCTGCTTGTGATCTTCTCTTCATCTGACCAATTTACAAGGCCCGCCTGAGTGCCTGTGTGCACAGAAGCCAGGCCTTTGCATGGCTCTCTCGCCATCTCCCACTTACATAGATATTGTGCCCTTGTCCCTGCTGCCCTGACTCAGCAAATCCAGAGGTGCTCTATTTCCATCCTGAAGAGAGAACAGACATCCCTCTCTGCAGCACGAAAGAACATGAGTAGCTGTTCTTCCAGGTGCTGAGAATTCAGTGCACAGTCCTGATTCCCTCACTACTGCCTTTGCTTTCTGAGAAGGTAAAATACTTCTAGCACAAGTCAGAAATTCATCAAATGCTTTGAGCAGCCTAGAACTTTGCTGCATGTGGCAGATAACTGAAATCCTACATCACTACCTCTGCGGCTGATGACTTTCAAATCCAATGAGATTAGTTATTCTCCACTTTTGTACACTGGCCTGAGTGTTATGACTAACTCTTTTTCTATGTGCTCTACAATGGTATGGAACCAACTTGTGAAAACTACTCCACTTTAAAAATATACTCTTTGTCTTAGTTACTCTTCTATCATTGCTGGGACAAATACCCTATAGTCAAAATGAAGGAAGGAAAGGTTTATTTAGCTCACAGTTGCTGGAGGTTTCAGTCCATATTCGGCTGGCCCAAGGCCAGGTGGAACAGGGCAGAGAGCATCCAGTTCATGGTGGAACAGAAACAATCACGACAGAGGCAACTGAACAACCAGGGCACAGAGAGCAACAGCTACTATCTGTCTCTCTTTATATTACATTCAGGCTCTCTGCCTTAGCCTATCCACCTTAGGCCACACCAATAATCCCAGCCATACTCAGACCGATAACCCCATCAGTACTAAAACACATAATCCCAGTGGATCAAGAGTCAAGTAATCCCAGCAGTACTCAGAGTACTCAGATCCATAGTCCCATCAGTACTAAAACACATAATCCTAGTGGATCAAGAGTCAAGTAATTCCAGCAGTACTCAGACCCATAGTCCCATCAGTACTAAAACACATAATCCCAGTGGATCATGACTCAAGTCTCAAACTCTAGAAGTCCCCACCCCATGATTGCATGAGGCTTTGGGGAGTCAACTAGACATAAACCATAACACTCTCTATTCCTAAGGAATATTAAATACTCAGTTTTTAATAACCTATGCTGCGCTTTAGTCGGTGACTGAGGTTTGTTGCCTAGACTTAAGATTTGGGTCTGGGCTACCCCTGGAGATGGGTGCTGGATCTGCAATGGAGAGTTCTCCCTTTGTGTCACCCACATTATGCATCAGGTACCTATGTGGCACAGTCAGACCACATAGAAGTATTGTTAAAAAAGAGTTAAACAAACAGTTTGTAAAATTAAAGAGTTTTTAATAAACTAATAATACAAATATAGGTTTACCTATGTTAGGGAACATAGTGGCTTAGAATAGAGTCTAGATTCAAATGGAGCCTGAGCACTGTGTGCCCAGCAGTGTGATGTAGGGTAAGACACTTAACTCTTCTGTGTCCTCCTGTGTCAAGTGGAAATACCAATGCCAGCTACTAATAAGATTTTATGAAGAAGAAAAAGTAAGAGGTGTAAAGGGCTTTGTGAACGTCTGCTATATAGCTAACACTCAATAGCTGTAAACCGCCACTTAAATTCTTCACAATTACCTACAAATCAGCTTTTCTTTCTATAGATGTGAATGGTATTTTTCTGGTAATGGTATAAGCTTTGATGCCCACCAAAATACCTCAGATAGTGCTATATAAAACAAACACTTATTGAATGAACAAATAAACAAGCCTTCAATTTTTAATATATCTATGTTTGAATATTCTCACAAAGAACAGGGCTGGTATTGACTGCATCAAGAAAATTCTCACCACAATTTGCCGTTCTCTCTATCCTCTGTTAGCATATTTATCTGCTTCTTCAATCTACAAGTAAATTTGAAAAATAATGGAATTCACATTTATTTATGAAAATGAATCCTCTTCATTTAGCCCAATGGTCTCAGCTGGTAATATTTCCCAAGGGGTCCTTTTCAGATTCTTAAAGTAAACATATAGTTAAAACTCGCACTAGCTTAATACACCTTGAAAAATAAGCATAAGAGCCTTAATTGCCTTTTTCTTGGCATACATCAATTCCTACACATAAAAATGCAGCACTGAGTAACAGCAGTGAGTCGAATTTCTTTCAAATCACACATCTCTGTGAATGCAGGCTGTCCATTATGTGCCTTAAAACCTGGGTGGCTGGAACATGTTTGTGAAAAGAAACTTTTTAATAAAATTTAAAAAGCCTCATTCACATGCAAAGAAAAATGCACAGCAATCCATTTCTTACCAAATTAAAGCTAACCCTTCCTACACACTTCTCAATGGTAATAATTTTATGTTAACATAACTTACTATGTAGTTCTTTATGATAAAAATTCTGTAAAGAAATTAGTGTAAAATATTAGTAAGATGGAAGAAGAAATTTGGGGAACTAAAGCTGAGTTCTTTTTTTAAAGATAATTTTCAAATCTGAAATGGTTAGGTGTTTACTAGGTCAACTTTTACAAAATCTTCATGCAATAATATTAAATTTAAAATATAACCATATAGCTCCATCCATCATCTTATATCTATGGTAAATTTCAAAGTTTTTTTTTCTATTTTATAAAATTAAAATGAAGTAGTAGTGTTACTACTCATGGACAGGATGCTTTTCATGTAAGGGCCCAAAGTTTTATGCCAGAACATGCTCACTGAAAATGACAGTATGTTTCTTGTTTCCTTATCCCTACTGGTTTCTTGAGAAATGTCTTAGTTGCTTTCCATGTTGCTACAAACAAAATATCAGATACCCAAAGTTAAAGGAAGAAAGGGTTATTGAGGTCACAGTTTGTGGAGGTTTCAGTCCATAATCAGCTGGCTCCAAGGCACAGTACTACAGGCCTCTTCCTGTCCCTTATATTGTATCCAGTCTACCATGATTAGGGCAGTCAATCCACTGGGTCCACTGATCCAGCAATCACTCACCCTTAATCCCAGAACTCTTTTTTTTTTTTTTTTTTTTTTTTTGTCTTTTTGAGATAGGGCCTCACTATGCAGTTCAGGCTGGCCTTGAGATCACTTTTGTAGCCCAGGCTAGTCTCAAACTCACACTGATCCTCCTGCCTCAGCCTCCCAAGTGCTGGAATTACAGGCGTGTGTCACCATAGCCTGGCTAATCCCAGCACTCTTAATGCCAGCATTACACTAGGAATCAATCACACACTCGAGATTTAGCCAACTCTGAAGAAAAAAAATACTCTATGACTCTACAGGACATTTTGGGGGACATCTAGACAGAAACCATGAGAAGAAGCTAAAGAACTGAGGATGATAACTGACTCTACCTGTTAGCAGGTACAGTCTTGCCCCTGCCTCTTAACTAACTTCTCCTGACCAAACATATATACCAACTTCACCTAAATGGTGAGAAGAAACAACCACCTAAATTGACTCAGCTTCATTCTGGGGAAAATCTGCCACACGAGATTTGTTGTCACAATGCTATACAAGGGGAATGGAGAAGGAAGCCTCCTTTACAGACCCTTGGGCCTCCCTACATGGACTCTGTACTGAGCTCCAAGCCTTCAGCTGGATCCTTTGGATCACCAATGAGCAGACAGCCCTAGTGCACTCATCCACCCTGACTCTGTGAGGGCCCCTGTAAAGTAATCTTGTAAATTGTATTTGTAGATCTTGTATTCAACCTATTTCTTTAGTAAGCATAGACAGACAGGTGGGCACAGTGAATGCCTGGCTCTTAAAACCGAGTGGCTTTAGTGGTTCACTATTCATAAATGTTTCAATGAAAAGCTGTAAGTTTTGTCATTCTAAAGCATCTCAACAGTAAATGCTGTCCATGACCATCCCAGAGGAAGTGCTGCACCCTGGGTACATGCATTCTGCATCTTCATCATTAAGGCCACACTGCTGTGTCATGATGATCCATAAAAATCAATACTTCCTATCCCAAGAAAGCCCAGAATTTATGTAAGATACTAGCAGGAACAATACAACTGGCATCAAGTGGAGCTATTAATCAAAATGCATCTACTGTGTATCTTCCATTGAGCAGTTATGTTCCTAAGAATTCATCTAAGAACGTAATGTAAGAGATGATTGGAGCTGTGTATAAAAGTTACAGCAGAACGGTGCTGCCCACCTGAGGGGTCTGGCAGACTTTTGGGTGGTGCTGCCCCAATATCTCCTTGCCTGTGTTTGTATTCATGGAAAGGGAAGGTTAAAGTGGGAGAAGCGAAATACTACATAGAAGAAAAAAGAGGAGACCATGAGCATGATACACAGTGGGTCCCAGTGTGACTCCTCTAGAGAAAGACAAAAGAGACTGAGGTGGACAGAGTTGTTTTCAAACAATAGCCTGGATTTGCTTTCGTTACCAGAACCCCACCTGGGAGCCAAGTGGAAAGGGCATTTTCTGCCACTTTTCTTCTTTTGGGAAACTGATGATAGAGAAACATGAGCTAAGTAGTTGGAATAAAGCACAGAGAACTCTCAGGAGAAAAGTCCTGAGAGACTGGGAATACAGAATATAGCCCAGTGGGAGGCACATCACTCAGCCTGATAGCACCGGGGGAGGAGCCACCCCTGAGCTGCTTCTGGTCCAGATGTGCTTGTTTAGGGATGTAAATCACAGCATTGGAGCTGGTGTTTTAATGAGCATAAGTATATACTTCCTGGAAAGAGCTGAAATAATTAAGGTGAAGTTTCTTGTGGCGAAGAGTAAGCCGAGCTTCCCAACCAGCTGGGGTTTGGGGAAGAAGGAAAAGAGCTACAACATTTGGATTCTTAATGAGACATAATGTAAACCCCAGGCAGATGCATTAGCATGACTTTGGGATGATATTTATAAGTTTGTAAATTTGGAACCAAATAAAATGCCCCAACTAAGGGATCATTACAGATGCGTATACTATGAAGCAAGGTTATGTCTCAAAACTTGAGTATGCATACTTCCTGTGTATCTCATAGCTCCACTACAGTAATTTTTGCTGTCTCATAGACCTCATGAACAGAGGTGAAGCTCAGAGGAACTGCTAAGGATAGAAATGCCCATGATTGCAGAACCCACCCATCTTTCCTAAAATAAGCAAGTACAGATGAAGAATACTGCTGTTTGAAGGGCACTGAGGCAACCAGGAGGAGTTGGCACCTGTGGCCACTATCGCACATGTGGCAGGACCTCCCTGGGCACAGGGAAGCCATAGAACTTATGCTCAGTGAATGTCTTGTGCCACATTCAACAATGACCAGAGGACATTAACTGGAACTTACAATGGTTTAACTTTACATAGTGTTGCTGGTGTCTCCACCAGCAACAGTAACCACAGTAACAGACACTGTCCTTATTATCCAACCTATAAAGTGGCAGGATAAAACACATAATGTGAAAAAGTTCCATTACAACATTATAAGAAAATCTAGGCTTTCAGTCATTTTCCCTAAGCATATTCCTATTTTAATAGGATTCCAAATAGGAACATATATAGGAAAAACGGCTGAAAGTCTAGATGATTATAAGAGTAACTATTTTGGGGTAATTGTATCAAAGGATATTTAAATTCATCTGTATGCCATTTCCATTAATCATCAGTGTTTTACTTGCAAAATTAAGGAATATATAAAAATGCTAAGCAAAGTAGATTGACTGAAGATCAACGTTCACATGTGGTCCTGGCTGTAACTCTTGGATGTGACCTCCTTCCAGGGTAAATCCCACTATGATAGTCCATGGTAGGTCAGGATACCCTAATGGGAGTTCCCCAGAACTGTCAGAGCAGAGCAGAATTGATAAAGATGTGACAGATATTCGGGGAACAATTTCCACTGGTATCAACTCTGTGCTAGGCTCTGTGTGCTTTAATCAATTCTCACAATGACCAGGCAAGATAAGGACTTTTATCACTTCTGTTTATAGATGAGAAAGCTGAGAAGAGATGAAGTGACTTCTCCAAGGAAACAAACAAACAAAAAAAATCCATTCTCCATCTGTGCTAGCCTTTTTGAGAGCAGCAAACTGCTCACAGTCTGGCGCAGAGAGGTCTTCCCATGGCCTTTGGTACTTCCTTAGGACCACTTTTTAACTTCCCTAGCTTTTGATGACTCCTCTGCACAAACCATGCACTTTACTGTTCATGATAACTTATGCTGGGTGACCCGCTGCTCCATAGCAAAGGGGAACTGAAACCATAGCTCAGACTCAGGCCCTGGAGCCTGTTCGCCACCAGGATGGATAAATTTTGACCAGGCCTTTTACCTACTGGGTTGGTTGGCTCATTAGTTAGAAAAACTTGACAGTGTTTTAGTAGAGACATCTCTTTTCCTTAACAGTCATAACTCAATGATTTATTCTTAGCTACTGACCAACCTGAAGAATAAATGTACATGAGGTAAACCCAGGGCAGAATATGAATCCACATTCTTGGACCTGCTTGACTTCAGAGCAGAGCCAGCAGCCTGCAGGGAAACTCCTGCCGCCCGCAGTCAAGGGCCTTGCTGCTCAGCTGTTGACTCCTAATTAAGGTCAACAGAAACACTGGCCTGTAACTGTCGCTCCTTTTAACATGTATGTCACTTAATTTTAAATTCCATTTACACCAGTGCACAAATTCAGCATCCCTGGGGCGTCTCCTCTCTCTGTCTGTAGAAGGACCAATTTAAATCATCCTTAAATCATCACATTAAACATTGGCTTCTTTCAGCTTCCAGGGGAGCCAGGAAGTGTACTATACCAGGTCTTAAAAGGCCATCCATGCCTTTTTAATTTTACCATAAAATCAGAAATAGCTATTTTATCATGAAGGATTTAATAAGTTTACCTTTTAAACTAATGGACTATAATGGGCTCCTTAAATTTTGCATGTAAAAACCCCCGGGTTGGGAAACTTTCAATTTCTCCTTAATAACTCATCACTATAAATCAGATTCTTTTAAAATACTACACACCAGTGCTGCATCAGGCTCAGAAGGAACTGCTACCATTTTCTCTCTGATGTTTCAGGTCCAAGGAAAGACCAGTTTATTTCTGCAAGGTAGTACTCAAAGCAATTTCATTTTATTTCCTTCCACAGAAGATATCAGATATTTAAGTTCTCTCATAAAAGATCTACCCTTAGGTGTTTCCAAATGACCTGTTTCTTGGAGATTTCAAAAGTGTCTCTCCTGCCAGAAAAGATGTTTTTAAAAGAATAGTTTTAAGTCTGTCATGGCACATTCAGTTTATATTTTATTATATATTGGTTTTCTTCATAGCCAGTAGTTAAATATTAATAGAATACATTTATTGGATCATTTCTCCTCCAATTAAAATGTAACACTAATAACTATAATGGTGATGACACTATAACATCGATAATGATAATGACAATGCTATTATAAAAGAACAACATTGACTAATTTCTGGTCCTTCTTTAAAGCTATATGTTCCTCCAGATTTCTGAAACAAAAGAGAAAGGAAGTTGATTCAAAGATCATTATTAGGTAAAGGATAGTGCTTGCTGAAGATTCCCAACTTAGAATAGGCTGTGACAGGAATGTGCTTCTGTACACTGCACTATCAGTCTTGATGAGTGCCTAATGGTCTCCCAAAGTGAACTGCATCAGCATACATAGCACGACGGAAACATAAATATGTTCCCAAGCACTCGGGTTGTGAAACCTACAGAGTCAAACAAAACGAACTGGGCCAGTCCCTGCTCCTCCAGAAAGTTGGAACCATGCTGACATGAGTAGTCTGCATTTACTTTTCATTTAATAATAAATTATTGGGGCTGGGGAGATAGCCCCATGGCACAAGTGCCTGCCTAACAAGTGCCAGGTCATGAGTTTGAACCCCGGTTCCACACACACACAAAAATTATGGTTTTATTTTTTGGGCATAGCCCAAAAAATTCAAACAAGAAAACAGAGATAGTCCAGCTTCTTTTCTATCAGCATCACTAACATGAGAATTCATAAAGCAAAATGGACTTGTAGTGACAGGAGAGGAAGCCAGTTTCTGTTCTTGGCTGGGCCTTTCATGTGGCCTTCTAGGTCCAGGGAGGTGGGAGAGGGGAGAAGAGTACATGCGCAGGAGCAGCACCCAGGAGAGCGGCTACTTCAGCCTAAGATGTACCAATCAGCATACATCAATCTGGAGTAGCTCAAGGTTAGAGTACAGCATGGACTGAAGGTCAGGGAAGCCTGGAGCCCCTGGCAGAGATGTGTGTATTGATCCTGCCATGAACATGTGCTCCACACAGTGGCACAAGAGGTCATGGAGTCTGGGCACCTGGAGAGAAGAGTAGGCAGGAACAGCCACAGATGGGGAACCATTCACTGAACACACATTACACAAATCTGCTAAGTGCGACCAAGCCAAGAATGAATATAAACACCAATCATAGATTAACATGACATCTGCCGCGAGTCAACAGAACGATGAGGGTAGAGCTCCTGAAAACAGGGCCACATGGTCTTAAAGAGATCAGGTAGGGCTGACAGGAAAAAGGGAGAGATGGGGGATGCAAGAAAGCAAAGAGAAGGAATATATGACAGAGAAGCAAAAGAAAAGAAATAAAGGGAACAAAGAAAGAAAACATGTTATCTGGCAGACATGCTGTATAGCTCTGACTATGCACCTGCTGTACTGTTAAGTAAACTAAATTAGACACACAAGCATAGCTATTGCACAACTTCTCTTGTATGAGACCCAAAGCTATGAAGGACAAAGTAAAGGGCAGAGAGAGCCAAGAAGTAAAGGGAAGGAAAAGAAAGGGGATAAAAAAATAAAATGTATTATGTACATGTGCCAGCTCCCCACAAGGAATAGGATTATTATGTCCTGCAAATATCTACAAATAATAAAAATTGAGAAAACAGAAATTTGCCTCAGAATCTTTGAAAGTGGCAGAGTCAAATTTATTTGCCATCCCATTGCAGCCTGGGAAGTTAGGTAGAAATGCCAGGGAGTGCTGTAGCTCCCAGCCTGTGGCACCAATGGGCAGAAAAGGTGCTTTTGTGGCTTAAATGTCATTTCTGGCCACAGCACACATTGTCAGAGCCAATCCAAGATCCAAGCAGCAAGGGCACTCTGTCCTGCTATGGCCCACTTGACGGCATGTCCATGGAAACACTGGCTCCCTGCATAGCCGTTCTTCCCACTGCCATATTAGTCTTCTCATTATCTTTTGCTGTGAAGCTATGATACTATTTCATGGGCAGAATCTTTATGTAGTATGCCATTATTCAATTTCACTATTTTGATCAGCTGTGTGGCACAAAATAGGCTTCTGACTTTCTCTGAGGCAGTTTTCCCTAGGCACAAATAACAATGCCCACCTTTAGGACCTTTGATTTTGCTCTTCTGTACAGCAGACATGCTCAGTTATTCTCTTTACTGTTCGTGAAGTGCTATGGAGGAGCTACACAGCATTAAAGGGCAGCCAGTCCTGTGTACAAATGGTCCTTCCTTGTACAGATTCTCTCTCTCTCTCTCTCTCTCTCTCTCTCTCTCTCTCTCTCTCTCTCTCTCACACACACACACACACACACACACACACACACATGACGTGGGGTAAGGGAAAGGTAATAGGGCAGTAATTTAAAAATCGTAATAAATGCTTGCCTGAAGGGTACCTACATTGACCTCACATAGGCTACAGTGTGGTTCTAGGCCCTACAAATCATCTTCCATTGTGAGCAGACTGTGGACTGTTTTTTGGTAAGGGAGAACTAAACTGTTCACTAGGGGCAGGGGCCTTCTACTGCTAATTAGCTTGAGATGTATGTCTCTTTTCCTATTTAAAACTGTATTAAATTGGCAGTCGCATTTGACTGCAGCCATGATATTACTGGTGGCATTTAGGCTTTAATATATAGCACTATAGTTAAATATCATTAATTCCCAGCCCACTAGTATGGAATCTAAGATATAAAGTCCAGCATTGGCTGAAAGGATATTTAATGAAATATAGAGACTCCTGGAGAGATCTCATCATTAAATACTCCCCTGCCTTTCTCATTCTCTTGCAAGGCTCCACCTGACACTCCCTGGCTGATGGACTCTTCAGAGTAAATGCTTCCAGAACCTCATTTGCCAGTGTGAACTCTTTCTCTTCCTCTCCAACCTTTATGGCCGTTGAGCTAGAAACCAGGGTACAATCCTCCTTCTCAAGGTATAGCAGCACCTCCTTTCAGGAGCTCAGTTCTCTCCACAATTCTCCACAAACCAAACTGGCCAAGAGCCAGTTCAAATGTCTTCATCAGCTCAACATTGAACCTAACCATTGAGTTTGCTTTAGTTCTCATCCAGCTTGGTTTATGAAATGAAGCAAACTCACGACAGAGGCACCACAGTCACAGGCCTCTCCTTTTCATTCATCCAGAGTGAAGAGAGGCCTGCAATCCTGAAAAGCCTCCCCTCCTGATGTTAGTTAAACATGTGTCCTGCTACAGCCAAGCCTTGCTGTTTTGTTTCATTATAAATTGGTTTCTTTATCCAAGGACTACTTAACATACCATCTCCACAATAAGTATCAAGTTTTCTGGCAGGCAGTAGAGATATGTAGGTGAATAAGCCAGAGGCCCTGATGCCCTGATGCGCTGGTGTTCCAGGGAATACATATGAGGAAATGGTGACTGCAGTGCTGCTGTGATGGTCAGTGTGTGGTGTTACTGTTGGTGTGAATAGAGTCTGCCTATACTGTCTGAGTCAGTAACGTAAGATCTCCTGGAGGAAGCGTCAAACACACTGACACTGAAGGATCAAGGCAGGTACAAGTGTAACTGAAATTCAAGTTCTCCATGCTTCATTCACTCCCAATTCCTAGAAAGTATATCGTGACTTCCTCAGCACCTCTGTCTGCCCCTCTAAGTCCCCTCTGCAGTTTGGCAGGAGCTGACTTCAGTATGGCTCCCCTTCCTCACAGCTTCTAGTGAAAACACAGCACACCTTTGTAGGGAGAGTTAGGGCATTTGGAGCTTCAGAGTGAGCCCATAACACTACCGGAGGCAATTGCAGGACTCTTTACTGTGAGGTGCCCACTTTCCAGAAACATGACTGGGCGCCCGAGATGCAGGTCTGGAGATGTGCTTCTCTGCCCCTTTGCCAACATGGATTGGGAACCTGCCTAAGAACAGAGAGATTAATCAAGAGAGATCATATTCTCATGACTGCCTTGGTTCATGGATACCACTGAGCAGGGAACTCCTTCTGAGCAGAGATGCTGTTCTGATGACTTGAGTCAGTTGGGTTTTCTGCCATTTATGGTGAAGACAACACTTACGAATACACTAACGGGAAAGAGCATGTTCTAGTAAGACGAAACAGAGCATGCACAAGCCAGACCAAGGCAGTTCGACCCATCCTGTGCACAAAGTTCTGTGAGACTGGTGAAGTAAGTGTAAGGAGTTACTTGTAGAAGAAGCAGGAAATATTGAGAGCCAGCTTTTTCCAGCCCATGTCACTCTGCCAGAGTCAAGGTCATAAAATGCAAATGTGCTCATGCAAGTCCTCTCCCCTGCTTAAAACACTTTAATGATATCCCAAAGGTTTCGAGATGAAGTTCAAACCCATTAGCTCGGCACCCAAGGCTCTTTGTGACCTAGCTGTTCCTCCTCTCTCTGGTTTCAACTCCTGTATCTCTCCCACGGGCACCCTGTGCTCCAGCTCAATTGAACTACTTATAGTTTTCCAAACATAGCAGGCTGCTTCATGTTCTTTTTCCTTCACATTGTATGCATTATATTATTTAATTCTCAAAAAGCCTCATGAAATGGGCATTGTTATCTAATTTTCCAAATGCAGAAATGGAAATACAGAGGAGTTGAAGAACATCAAAGTCATACAATCTGTAGGACAGAGAGCTGAATACATATCTGTCTGACACCGAAGCTCTCCCTCTTTCTTATCTGCCACCATTTGTTCCAATTATTTTTTGCTTCTTGTCCATAGAGTTTTATATTTTATGTCCCAGTCTTTTAACACACTATATAGTTTCTGAATTTAGGAGAGGGGCAGACACTCAGTGCTTCCCAACTAACTTAAGCTATGCTGCTACAATCACAGTCACAGTTGCATCTGCTTGATTCAGTCTGCAAAGGCCCTCCCCCTAATCCCAGGCACTTTGCTAGGGGACAGTCCTATGAGAGGGACAGTGCTAGCACAATCCTTACCATCATGGTGCTTTTAGTAATCTGCTCTTCACACTTTATTCTCTCTGAGAAGGCTTCCTGGATACCTGTGCGAATGATGAATACCTCTTTGTTTTCATGCCCTCAAGGAACTCCATCACCACCGTTGCTGAGGAACTGCAGAAATATTATCTGCTGCATTGTTTTCAATGGCTGCCCATGAGTTCTATCAGAGATTAATTGATCAGCTAAATGGGGAAATGTGGAGAACAGGCCAGGAATAAATCAATGAAAGGAGCAGTGTGCTGTGTCTCATATACCTGGGATCAATTGCGTTACAGCTCACTCAGTGAGGCTCCCAATTGCAAAAGAGCCAGCTTGCAAGGGGTCATGAGCAGGGCGAATTGCTGGCTTAACAACATATGGAATTTTCATTGCCTTATTTATGCCCAATTTCTCACTAAAGGTACAGTGTTTCCCAATGGCACCAATTCTGCAGGATCATAAGCAAGGGATGTTTTCCTTTCTTTTAATTGAGAAAAAACTGACCATTGTATAATAAGCTCTATGTAGGAAACAAAAAGAGAAAAAGGCAGGGTATGCACCACAAGCTGGATACCAAGGATCCAATGAAAACAAAAGAACAGTTTTAGGGTCAAATCTTATAGATGCTGTTAGAAAATCTAATGATCCTAATAATCATTTTACAATTTTTGTTTCATACAAAAAACAATTGAGTGTGACAAAACATAAAAACAAACAAGGAGAAATGATTATTGGCATTAAGCACTATAAAGGACATTTTCAATGTCAAAAAGTTCTTTTGATCAACACGAAATTACATGACTATTTTCCCCCAACCAGGTTTACATAGGATCTAAAAGAGTAAGAGCTGAATGTTAACTCACAAAGATTGCATGAGGAGTAGGGAGCTACTGGACAGGAACTGAGGGGCTGATCCCACAATGGGCAACTCAGAGATGGCTGCAGTCCACGCAATAGTGTAGAGTCAAGGGGACAAGATGTCCCTTGGGCAGGAGATCCACACATACCTCAGCTGTTACTCCTGGACAGAGGCTTATGGAGCTTTGCAAATGTATTGCTATGCAGGAAACATCCTGTGTGACCACAGAACAGTCGTTCTTCCACCCAGGAAAAGTCCAACCTTTTTGTAAGTGTAGTCACAAATAAACTCATTTGTCTTGCTGTACCTGTGCCCATAAAACTATTTGAGGTTCTCAGAGTATTATAGATGGAAGTCTCGGTGCAAGTAACCAATCAAAAGAGAGGGTAACTTACATTTTAGGGGGCCAGTGAGATAGCTCAGTAGGCCAAAGAGCCTGTGCAAGCAAGTGCAGGACTGGGGGATCCCCAGCACCACATGCTGCACCAAACTGCCCCCAGGGCGGACTAAGTCAGCCAGAGTCCAGGTAGAGTGGCTACACCAGTCATCTCCCTGCTGGTGAGGCTGAAAATGGGATGATCACCAAGAGTCTGGGCTGCATACTGAGACTCTATAACAACCAAATACATTTTTTAAAAATTATTCTTTCAAAAATTTAAACGTTGAATTTAAATATTAATTATTATTTTTAATATTTAATGTTAAAAACAAAATATTCTTGAGAAGTCTCTTTTTGTGTTTGGTATACAATCATGTTTCTTTTATGGGCTAGTCTTTGGGTGCAGCATGGAAAATCCTAAAATATTTTTAATTCTTTTAAAATTATACAAAATTTTCTCTTAACACAGATCAATAAAACACAAATTACCATAATTGGTACAAAACAATTCTTAACAGTTAGTCCAGGTTAATCTCTTGGAATGGATGAGATTATGAAAGGTTTAAATGATAACTAATCCCAAAGCCTTACACATCATCAAGGATTTCATTTTACTAATCTGAGTAATTATTTGAGTATTAACCAGAGTGACTTAAGACACTATAAAACCCATGCCAAATCACAACAAATGGCAGGAGAGCTAAGACATTTAACTTGAACTGAAGAATTTATATAAAAGTACTAAAGAGGATTTTCATTAGAGATTTAAGAATGTGAAGCAAATTGGGGCAGATTCCTTGTAAAGCCAAGGGAAAAGTGGAGATTGAATCCACACACGGCAACAGGAGGAAGGCACCTTTTGACTCGGGTCTATATACTGCATCTCATGTCTCCTCAGAAAGAGCCATATTTTACACAGAGTAGCTGTTTGCTGTCTTTAGAGGCTAGGAGCTAATTCTAGTCCAAAGGTCATGTTGTATAGCAGAGGAAGTGACTTCGCTAAGACGGTACAGCTTCTTATAGTACACGAGACGCCCTTAAATCAAGATTCCTGACTAAGAAGCATTATGCTCTTTTATTAAGAATTATTAATCTTTCCATAAAAATTGGATTTTATTACAAAGAAGTCAGCCACAGAGTTTCACCAAGACCATTTCCCCTTCTAAGTTGCTTCTGCTCTTAGAGAGAAGTAAAGCCACACTTCCATGACATTTCCTGAAGCTGACTTACGGGTTCTTTTCCACTCTCACATGCAACGTTACTCAGTTTTTGCCACACACACAAATGCCTGGCACCATCAAGATACAAACAGACTCATGTGTTTGGAGGTTCCAGTTTATAGTCTGGTTACCCCACTGCTGCTAGGGGATTCTGGTTGGGAACAGACACAGCATAGTGGGGATGTGTGACAGAGAAAAAGACTTGCTTCATAGCCAGGAAGCAAGAAACAGACAGGAAGTAGCCAGGGTCCCATTGTCCCTTCCAAGGAAAGTCTCCAATGCCTAAAGACCTCCCAGGAGGCCTCATTTTTTAAACATTTTACAACCTTCTAACGGAGCATCCCCCTTGACCAAGGGCATCCCCCTTGACCAAGCCTACAACACACAAATCTTTATAGGAGAATCAAGATTCAAACTTAGCACTGATATAAAATACATTTGTTTCTTCAAAGTAAACAAAGCTTCCTAACCTTCCTTCATAATTCTCCAAACCCCATTCATCCTGATTTGGACATGATTCCTGGGTGTGGTGGGAGGAAGCCTGACGCAGTGGGTAAGAGGTCACATGGTTCAAGAATCCAATTTTAGCCTTACTACTTATTAGCCAATTAATCTCGAATAAGTTGTTTAATTTCTGAGTCTGTGTCTCCATTTGTAAAATTGTTTTAACATTTCTCTATGAAGATTTGGTGAGCTAGCCTGAAGTTTTTAAATGCCTGGCATTATATAAATATATGTCTACCTAAAATAAAATGCTTGCTGAATGAGTGCCTTTTCTGCACCTGTACTAATGTTATTTGTCAATTGATGGGCTTCACCTAACCCCTAGCTAAAGCATGGTTTAAGAACTTAGTAAAGTTTGAACAACTCTCTTAGCACTTGAGACAAGTGAAAAGATAAATAACAGGTACCATATGACACATATGCTTCCTTTGAGAGGGGCTTTGTAATTATTTATTACTTGCTGAAGAACTCGAGTGGACAAAGGGAGCAACCAGGCAGTCGTGTTCACATCTAAGCCTCATTAAAGTTTCATCTCCTGTTGTAGTCCAGGATGACAAATGAGTTGCCAGAGTTTTCTCTCCTCGGTGTGGTTTATACAGGTATTTGAACATACTCCTAAAGTAAATAAAGTGGGATTTTATAAATGGTCCAATAGCCCAGTAGTGGGAGTCAGGAAAGTAGAAAACCAAACTAACAGGTATGCATAAGAATTTTAATGTTTAAGGTGAATGAAGTCAATATATTCTAGCAAACTCTTTTTTTTTTTTTTTTTTTTTTTATAATTTAGAGAAGGGTCTACAGGGTGTTCAGGGTCTTGCTACTAGACCAGACTCATAGTGATCCACCTGTTTACAGCCTCCCAAGAACTGGGATTATAGGCACCCACCAATATGCCCAGTCTCAATTGCTGTCTTAGCATGCCATAGAGGCAGGGCTGGCACTAGCCTCTAATCTTCTTTTTTTTCTTCCATACCAGGGATTGAATTCAGCACCTTGTGCTTCCCAGGCCTCTTCTCTTATTAGGGAATATTTTTTGGAAAAAAAAATATAATAAGCTATTTTTACTTGCATGTTGCAAAATAAAAGTGATTAACCTATTAATAAAGCAGGCTACAAATCAAATTGGGCAATATCCCCAAACCAAAATCATTTCTCTTTAAAAATAGAGCAGTGGTTTCCTGATATTGAAGATGTGATGTTTTAAAATGGTCAAAAATATTTTTCTCCATTTATATATATTCCTTCACAATATGATTTGCCTTTCCTCACATCAAGATGAGGGACCCATTTTCTCAAATCTTGGAATCTAGACTGAATAGAGACCTTTTTAGATGAATACAGTGGATCAGGAATTACATGGTGGTAGTCTTGAGCCTATAGCTCTGGGGATCTTATTTCCCTTAACTCTCTTTCTCCAATCATAATGAGAAGAGGTCTGGCAAAGCCTTTGGAGGATAAGATGTCACATGGAACAGAAATGCCCCATCCCAACTGAGACCCTCTATTAAACGCTAACCCAAGCCACCGGATAGGGATAAGTGACTCAGGCCATTTTTCACAATCTATCGTTGACAGTGGTGCTATGAATGAGCCTCAGAGAGAAGAGCTCTTCAGAATTATGAGCAAATAAAAGTGTTCTGAGTCATTGCCATAACAATTGGTAACTGATAACAGATGGCTCCAAAGCTCTCAAGCTGAAATCAAAATTGGGGAAAAACGGAGGTGTCAAATCAGGCTGTTCTAGCTTCAATGTTTGGGACTCTCACTATTTATTTTGCCACATTTCTAATCCCCAGGACGATTGCTTTTGGAGGTAGGATCCCTGGGAAGTGATTAGGTCAAGATGATGTCATTAGCATGGAGTCCTGAGTCATGATAAACGCCTTTGTAGGAAGGGAACAGGAACAGTGATTTCTCTGCTACCATGAGGAGAGATGACAAGAAGGCAGCGTCCTGACAATGAGGAAGTGGGTGCACCTCGAGATGGAGTCTGTGACACCTTTATCTGAGCCTTTGCAGCTCTGGGTGTGCTGTGAAAACTATTGTTGCTGCCACTCAGTCTGTAGTATTTATTGTTATAGCACAAATTAAGACACAGGTAAGTGGGAGAAAGCACACAAACACTGACCTTGTTATAATCTATGATGGTTTGATTGTATTGTTATCAAAGCTTAAAATTAAATTGTAGAATTTCTGGATATTTAGGCAGATGTGGTTGGCTTTCCTTGACTGGCTTAACCCAATTATCGCAACTGGTTAGAAACTAAAAATATAGTGTGTTGCATTGCTTATTTTATAAACTATAAAATATATTGAAAGTGCATTTTAAAAAATGAAATAGAATTGTTATCCCTAGGAAAACTATTTTAATTTTGGATCCAACGGAAACTCAATATTGAGGACTAAATCCACAGCTGCCTTCCGCGTTTAGTGGGGTGTAGATCTCTACAGTGTGGGAGCAGGTGAAGGGAAATCTCTGTGGGAAACTTAACACACAGACCTCAAAATAAGTCTTCTACTTAAGGGGGCATGTCAAGCTCCATGTGATTTGCCTTATTTCTTCTTGACCATCTTTTCCACCATTCTTAAACGCCATTTCCTTTTCTTAATATTGGTCACTGTGAAGGATTTGTGATGTGTCCAGCTGGAAGTTCCTTTTGTAGTACATTTCAGATTAGAGCGAGCCACAAGGAAGATTTCCTGTGAAGTGTGAAGAAGCAAGAGAGTGGGATAGCGCACCAAGCAACCGTGGTGCAGCTCTCACGTGTTGTTGGCAATCTGCCGATTTCACTCATCTCATGCAACCATGGGGTCTACAATAGTCCCATCTTTCCCTTATCTACAATTTTTTGAGCCAAGTACATGTGTTTAGGTCTGTGACACACACCCGCATTAGGAAGGGCACAGGCCAGGGTACAAGATCCACTTCATCCTTAGAGGATTGCTAACTAACTGCTGTGGCTGATATGGCAAAAGGCCCACTGTTTAGTTCCCTGTCTGAACGCCTGCTCTATAGCTCTCAAGTTTCTGTGTAAAATAACAGCCTGGCAGATATTGCTTACCTGGCCTACAATTGTTTAAGCCTAGCTCCAGAGATCTCCTACTGGATTTGTTTCTCCAGTGGAGCCTCGACTTGGGTATCATTGTATGAAATAGCATGACACTGACAAAGTATCTTTCTTCAGTCACCTGGCTGGGAGATTCTTCAGAACAATGAGGAAAAAGCAAAGGGCACCCAATGGGAAACTACAGTGGTGTGATGGTTAATTATATGTGACCACTTGCCTGGGTTAAAGGAAATCTAGATAGCTGGAAAAACATTTTTTCTGCTGTGTCTGAGAGGTTTCTCTTAAAGAGATTAGCATTTGAATCCCTTCAGTTCCTTCAAGACCTAAAAGTAGAAGAGGGGTAAATTCTTGCTCCATCAGTTGAGGAATCTGTCTTCTCTGGCCTTCAGCCATCAGAGCTCCTGAGTTTTAGGCCTTCAGACTATAGGATTTATAAAAGCAGTCTCCACTGTCTTCCAGTCTTGGAAGCGGCAATGAGAAAATGATCATATTTCCGGTTCTCCAGCTCCAGATGACAGATTATTAGACTGCCCAGCCTCTGTGTCTTGTGAGGCAGTTGCCATTTAAGTCTCTTCTTGCATATTCTCCTCTCCCATACATATCCTATTGTTTTCATTTCTCTGGAGAATCTAATACAAATTGACTTAGGGAAATTTAAAAGTGACAGGTACACAAGATCATAATGAGGAAAAGACAGGCAGTAGGATTCAGCACATGCAAGGTATAGGATCCCAATAGAGGAAACTCACTTTACCCTACTGACAACCCTATGGGAGAGGGGCTGTTACCTCGCTCAGTCTCTCTGTGCCCCAAGCTTCAGACTAAGTGAACTTTCTATCAGTAGAAAAGCCAAGAACTGAACTCGATTGCTGTGGCTCCAGAATTGGGCTCTGAGATATTACACCCTACAGCTCCAAAGCAGTTTATAGCTAGCAGCTTCCATTCTGTTTATCATGCATCTGAGAAATTTTCCACAACAGAAAAAATGGTAGGTGCTCCATGGCAGTGCAGCCAGGGAAACCAGTTGTGGCCCTCATTCGACCACTTGCTGGTTGCAGAGTTCTGGATGGTTCATGCCAACTTTATCAGTAAAATGATCTCAATGACTTCCCCTAGCCATAAAAATTCATAATTCTATCACATTAAAGTTCTAAGAATGCTGCTATATTGTCTCTGGAGGAGAACTGCTATGTACAATAAAATGAAGTTCTAAAAAAGCTGCATTTGACTTCCTTTTTATGTATTTGGAACAGGGTCTCACTGCGCAGCTCAGGCTTATAGTGATTCCTCTGTTTTCATCCTTCCCAGTGCTAAGATTATAGGACTGTGCCACCATACCATGATTCAGTGGTTGGCCTCATGTGCCTGGGAGTAGGGCTGGTGTGGGATGTGGTGCTAGGGATTAAACCCTGCTCCCTGTGCTTGCCTAAGCAGGCACTTAGTCCACTGAGCTATCTCACTGGCTCTTTGACTTCTCTATATTTACTTTTCAATTATTTCCCAACTCAAAAATTATTTTCCTCTATGGCAAAAACCCTAGTAAGCATATGCACATATGCATAAAAGCCCTGTAGATATCTAAGAAGAAAAATACTTTTGCTATAAAATGATTACAAAAAAATATGATGGAAGCGCATGCTACACTGAATAATGCATTTAAGCAAACATGATTAATCACATGAACATCTGGAGAAGTATTTCAATGATGCGTATTTATAAGAAAGACTTTATGAATATTGATCTAAGGATTTCTACTCTTCCCTCTTGGTTTCCCTGGGAATCCTCAGCATACACACTGGGTAGGCAACTTGGGGTGAACATCTCACTAGTAATTATCTAGTCTTAATAGACCTTATTTTACAAATACAACTTTTCTCATGCAATATATTTCTAAACTGCAAAAGAACACAATTTTATTTGCCTAATTTTTATTCTGTGTTTTTCTTTAATATATGTACTTTTTTGGTAATTATTATCAAAGATTTTAATCTGGAGTGACACCACCACATCTATTTATCTTTATCTGCTTTTAGCAGCTATTTCTCTAAATATTAAAGAAACAAGAGGTTGGTATCAACGTCAAGATGTGGAAACAGTATAAGATGAAAGCTATTTTAAATGTTGGACAATGACTCCCAGGAAAGTAGATCTCACCATTTCTCACAGGCTGGAATCCAAATCAATGACCTTCGGGATTTGGTCAAACCTAAACTGAGCCAATAGCTATAAAGTAATATACAATACTGGCACCCACCACAAGGCTTAAGGTGACATGGCACTTGGAAATGCAGCCATTGCTAAATGGAAAGTGGACATCATATAATCAATAGTTGTTTTTCTTGTGTCTGAGCCTGTGCCAGGAAGTTTACTTTTCTAAGGGTAGAGATTTTCTCTGCTGTGTATATTGCAGTTCTCCTGAGTAGACTCCTAGAAGTCACTACTTAAAGGCACACAATGAGAAAGAAGGTCATGCAACATCCTTAGGAAGTTAACCATGATTCACTCCTTGATGCCTTCTAGAGGCAACTATGCTAAGACACTGAAAAGGATAAAGAGTGGGTTAATGACAAACAGGTATAGTTCAAAGCCACTACATTGGGCAAATGTTTCTCTATTATCTAGTTCTACCTCTCCAACATGCACTGCATACCTCTCACTTCTGCTATAATACACAACGTGTTCTGCACTCTAAACATACTGTTCTTCCTCCCTCTTTCTCCACTATGGCTTATGTTTAGGCATCTCTACAAAGTCTCATGTGTTCATTAGGGGTTTTTTCAGAAGTGGCTGGATCAGGGATGTGCAAGACTGGATTAATCCAGTACTTGGTTCATCATAGATCTGGATGTGGATAAATGGAAGATCAACCCTGGATATGGGTGACAACACTCAGAAAGCTGGTAGCCTAGATACAGTAAAAGGGAAAGGGAAGCTTGCTGCCACCACCTTACTTCCCAGTCTCCAGTCTACCCTTACGTGGACTGTTACTTCTCTGCCACAGCCCTCACCCAAGTTACACTGCTTTGGACAAAGCTGATGGTGGACTGAAACCGCCACTTTTAGCTAAAATAACTTTCTCTTTCTTTTTTTATAATTTTATTACTTTTAATAAGAAATAACGATGAGACAGTTTCAAAACACATTAGTAGGACAGTCATAATAATTAATACAATGCATATTATTGGCTTCATAGTAGTTGTTCAGAGTATAAGATGCACACATGATAACTCTTCTAAATACTGAGTACGAATATTTCTTCTCACTGAACTAAGAGAACATAGTTGTATGTATTGTCCAATATTCCATAACAGTAGTGGGTTATCAGCAGAACTGGCATTGCTGGAAGCTGTTGACTTATGGATGTTGAGTATTTTGTTCCAACTATGAGAAGTCTCTGTCTCTGTCTCTCTCACTGTTTCTCTGTCTCTGTATCTCTCTCTCTCTCTCTCTCTCTCTCTCTCTCTCTCTCTCTCTCTCAAATTAGATGATGGAGATGTATCTCTCTCATCTGTCCATTCCTGGCATTAGCATGGTGCCTGACATATGGGAAGTGCTCAGTAAATGGAAAATGGAAATAACTGAATCCTATTAGTTTACTCTAGTGATACAATTTGAGGCTGAAAGCTAAGTGAGAAAATTTTTCCAAGCATGGGAAAAAAGGATCAAACATCGTGCTTCTCTTGGATTAATGATAACTGCCTTTAATTGTATCTAAAGAAAGGTAATATTTGCTCTTTGGAAATATCACAAAAGGAGTTTCAAAATGCCTTTAGTATGGCCATGATCCCAATTAAAATTCTTCAATCCGAAAGAATAACTTTGATCTGATCAAAATGCATGAGTTGCTTTTTTCTGTCACCATAATTTAAAGGCAGAAAATGGTACTTAGGATTTACATATACATGTGGAGTCCAACCTCATTATGATGATTGTACCTAGAAGCCAGGGAGTTTTGAATCATAAATGTATTTCTGGAAAAGAATTGTATTTTCAGAACAAAAAAAGAGCCATTCATTGCACAATACTCAAAGAGAGGGACAAACTGTTGGGAACATCAGCAGTGTCTATTTATTTAGCACATTAGCATGAAAGGTAGCTTTTTGCCCTGGGGAGCCTGGCCTCTTCTCTGCAGGATCTTGCTTTTGAGATTTTTGAAATAAGTATTTCAAATACAGTATTCTGACTTACTTTCATCTTACTTATGGAATTAGAAAAGTCATTATAACTTTGAGCATAATGAGTTGGTACATTTTCTCTTGGGACCAACGTCTACGACATAAGCAAAACTAAATACACATAAAGCCTAAAATTCCATCTCTCTGGTAATGGCTAGCAGAAACCATGAGACGTCACAGATGACTTGAGAAGGCAGCAATCACTTTATGGAAAGGATGCTCTTTAAAAAGCCAAGTGATGAGCCAAACTGAACTCCAACTTAAAGAAAAAAATTGTTTAAAAAGTCAAGCTACTTCTCTCAACTTATAAAAGCAGATAATTCACGGGGCAACTACTAAACACTTATTTGTGTCAGACAAGGTTGCTCACTTCTAAGTCAGTGAATGAGGACCCACTGGACACCTCACATCGCACATCATCTCTAAATCCCCAGTGTCCACTTTTTAGTGCGCAGAGCCCTGGGCTCATCTACACAATCCCCATTTCATTTCTAATATCTGCATGTACAGAAGCATTAACACTGGTGGGTGCTGACCCTCTTCAGTTGTCATAACCTATCGTATTTAATTATGGCCCCCTCCTTGGTGCAGTAGTCAGGAAATATGTCCCATGGGTTAAACTGATCACTGCATGAGTTTTCTCTGATCATAACTGACTGGTTCAGGAAAAGTATGTATCTGATGTTAGGTCTCTGAAAATATCCAGGAAATGGAGGCTCTCTGATTTTGTTACTTTTTCTCTTATTGCTGAGACAAAATACTTGATAACCACAATTAAGGAACAAATGGTTTATTTCGCTCAAAGTTTGTGTAGGTTTCAGTGCATAATCAGCTGGCTCCAAGGCAGGGTGGCACAACACCAGGCCAATAGTACAAGGTGGCAGAAGACAACAAAAGCAATGAAAGCAAAAAACGGGAAGAACAAACCTTCTTTCCTCCCTCATACTGAAAGCACGCTGTCCCCACCCAGGGCGGGTGTAGCACCCATAGCATTTCCATGCCCTACTCTTGCATAGGCTCAGGATGAATACAAAGTAAAAAGTCTGGCTCCCTGCTGAGATGTTTAGCAAAACTTCTAAACTTCTTGAGTTGACACGCTGTACCCACCATTAGACTCCTGGGGACTTTTGTGAAAGAAGTTCTGTGTTTTGGGAGACTGCTGGAGAAGTACTTTGGGGATGCGTTAACACATTTTCACCAACTTGAAAAACATACAGTACATGCATGAATGTCTCATCTGGCTGTCTGATGAGACAGTCAGGCATGTGCCACCAGTGGTCCAGAGCCACCCAGCAGCAAGGCACACAAATTACCATAAGGCTATATAGCAAGTTGCCTCTAGAGGGGAACCATAGTGCTCACGATGCCAGCACACATACTGGTGAAGAACTATGGTACTGGAGTTGATTTCTGATGGAGAGATTTTTTTTTTTTTTTATAAGGGAATAGTAGGGATGAGCTGGGTATGGTTGCATATATCTGCAATCCTAGCACTCAACAGGCTAAGGCAGGAGAACTGTCACAAGTTCAAGGCCAGCCTGGATACATAATGAGATCCTGTCTCAAAAAATATTAAAAAGTGAATGGCTGAGAGTTCTTTTTGGTACAGAAAACTACAGGAGCAAAAGCAAAGAGGTATAAAAATACACAGTGTGTTTAGGGTTGTGTATGATGCAGGAGAGATGGACAAGTGAGTCTGGAAGGCAGATGAGTGTAGGGCCTGTCATGGTCCTTTCAGTCCCATATAGCTCAGTAACATGAGCACTTGCTTGGCAAGCACAAGGTCCCGAGTTCAATTTCTGGCATACACACACACACACACACACACACACACACACACACACACATACATCTTTTTCAAATGCTAACTGTGATTGCAAAGTAGAGAAATAGAGGCTATGTACAGGCAGCTGGTACTGTCACTTGGGTGACAGATAATGAAGGCCTATGCTCGTACCTGGGTAGTGGACATGGAGAAGACAGAGTTTACTGGGTCTTTCAGTGAGACTATGCACCGTATACTCTAAACTTCGTGAGATGAGAAGACAGGAAGAATGAGGTTTCCCAGTCTTGAGACATCTGGATAAAGCTGATGTCATTAAATTAGAGCAAGGTGTCAAACAGAAAAATGAACAAATCTATCTTTAGTAATTTTTGGAATATGTTTTATATACTTTGTTTAAAAGATAAAAACCTACATCCAAACTAACAGAAGAAAGTAGATAAACTATGATACATTTACTGAATCAATGTAACACCAGGTAGTACAGTATTAATGTTTTCCTCTGGGTGATTTTTTCTGATTGGTAGTATTTCCACACATGGTACATTCCTATAATAAGGATCAATCTCTATGAATGTACTGTGCTGGTGGGTTATAAATTCATTTCAACACCATCTTCTTTCTCTACCGCTACCAGATTCCTTGGAATCCCATGGTTGGAAATCATTGATAGAATAATAATAAGAAAAATTCTTCTGACAGAGAAGAAATATTTTTCTGGTATGATATTAGATTTGAAATGTAGAAGAACACATAACTGTGAAGAGCAAAAGAAATGTATTTGTAGGCATTATCTCATGGTGGTAGGACCTCGAGTATTGTTTTTTTCTTTTATCCTCTTATAGTTCCTTTTTTTTCCTATAAAGTGCATATGTCTCAATTTCATGATTCAAAAAAAAAGTCATTGGCTTTACTGGGCTCTTCAGAAGCAGATAATGAGATAAAGAGCTGTGTAAAAATGATTTATCAAGAGGTATTTTCAAGAAAGATGAGTATGTGAGTAGAGAAGTGGATAGTTAATGAAGGAGGCCCACTAAATTACATTATTAGATAATATCTCATGGAAATAGCTTGAGATCAACTCCTCAAGGTCAAAGGAGTTGTCCTTCCCTCCTGGCAGTCACTGGGTACAGGCTGCCCTCAGTACCATCAAAACCCCCAAGAATGTGGGTCCTTTTGCAGGTGGAAAGACATGAGGACTGTACACTGCCAGGAGTCACAGGTGTTCACTGTGACAAACATGCACGAAAATTGTGAGGGGATCTGAAGTATGCAGAAAGCAGACTTTGTCCAACAGACACTTCCAATATGAAATCTGTGCTGTTACATTTAACAAACATGGAAATCTTTATGATTATATTCATTCATATTAAGTTACTGATTTTCAGGATGTGCATAGGTTCTATGCAAATGCTCTGCTACTTATTGTAAGAGCTTGAGAATTCAGAGACTTTGGAGTCCTAGACCCAAAGCCCCATGGTCATTAAAACAGCACTGCATTAGTTGGCAGTAACAATCCCAAAGTCTTTTATTTGTACCATTGTAGAGCCAGTACCAAACTGAATGGAAAATGCTTTGCCCAAGGAATTGGAAGGTAACCAACTTTACTGAGCCAGCCAGCTGACAGGGGATCCCTCCCAAGGCATCAACCTAGACCTGGCTTTGAGCTTAGTCCATTTGCATTTTCCAGAAGGAAGTACAAAGGCCTAAAAGCATGATTAATTTTATTGGGTAGCATCAGTTATCTCTCATTCCTGGGCAAGAATCCCTGAAGTGAGTAACAGTGTTGGCCATCTCTCACTGCTAGAGAGTAAAGGGCGTGCAGCTGGGTGTGTTGTAGTCAGTCAGGGCTGGGTGAGTCTAACAGATTAGCTATGTGATGGACTGTGTGACCTTATTTTGTTCTAGTACAGTGTCTGACCATTAGTTGATTTTTTTTTAAATTTATGTATTTGGTACAGGGTCTCACTATGCAGCTTGGACTTGTAGTGATCCTCCTGTTTTCAGCCTCCCCAGCGCTGAGATTACAAGTGTGTGCAATTATACCTGGGCTAGGTCTCTGGCTCAGTGTGCCCAGGGGATGGAGCTAGCGTGGCATGCAAGACCTGGGATTGAACCCTGGTCCTTGTGCTTGCCAAAGCAGGTGCTTATTCCACTGAGGGGTCCTGCCTACTGACTACTAGCTGATTTTTAAATTTTTAAAAAATTTCCATCACAGTAGAAATTTTCTGAGATGCTTTATTAAGAGACTATGCAAAGTAAACATGACTTATTGCTTGGATACAGTAAGTATTTGAAAGCACTATTTCTCATTTAGTTTAACCTGTCATGAGATGTAGTCTGCTCAGAGAAAACCTGTATGCAATGGCTCAGCTGGGTTTATTTCCTTAAAAGTTAACTAATTAGCTAGCCAATGTATAGCACATCTGGAGAGAAATGCTACTGATTTTAGGATTTTGACCTTGCACTTGAGCACTTTGCTACACTCTCTTATTAGTTCAAATCCTTTGTCAGTTCAGTCTGCTAGACGTTCTTAAAAGCAGCCATGCTATTTAGACCAGTGATAATTGTGTCTTTTGACCAATTTTTACGTCTGGGGGATAGGAACGTGACAGTAGGCACCTGTGTCTCA
>PVKN010006681.1:0-28010 GCA_004027915.1 Capromys pilorides
TTAAAGAAAGATTTTAGTACGGATTCTGTAAACAAACTAAAAATTTTTTAAAAGAAAGTATTGATGATGTAGTGATTTTTTTTAAACAGAAACATTGAACAAGAAGTAGCAGGAAGAAAATTAATGTAGGCCAAAGCCCAGAGATGGACAAGAGTCAGAAATGAGAGAAGAGACTGGAGAGGTGATACCATGGGTGACATGGATGACAGAGTTGGGGCAAACAAAAGTTGGGCTGGCTGGCCTGAAGTGGCACTGGAGGCAGGCAGTTGTCCGGGAGCTCACAGGCAGAGTGACCTCATAGCCTGTGTCCTGGCCCATAGGCTGCAGATTCTGTTTGCTCTGGAATCCAAACAGAACCTTGAGAGTTGTCCCTCTGCCGATTCAGAAGGGGGTGGGAGGGGCACCGTTGACTGCAAGGCTGACAGCCTGAGGACCTGAAGGCTGACTCTGCGCAGATGGTGGGGAGAATTGCAAGGACATTTGGCTTTGGGTCATGTTCACTGTGGCTGCAGCGATAGGGAGGTCTGGGAGGGCCAAGGTCACTGAGCTCTGAAGAGAGGCCACCAGCTAACTAAGGGAGACGAAAAATGAGCTGTATTTTCAACACTTCTAAAATTCTATTTAGAAAAAAGTATATATATATATATATATATATATATATATATACATATATATATATATATGTATATATATAGAATAGTTAGGATAAATATACAGCTACTTTCTCTTAGTTCTTGGAGAAGAAAGGTTTGTACTAATAGTGTTTAGACAAGATATTATGTCTGCATCATGTCCTCTGAGTAACTACTGTGAAGACAACAATATGCAATGTATTATTGCAACTGTCTTACTAAACTGTTGCAAAACTGTTTAATTGCTATTTTATCTTTTTTCTCACTAAAATGAATTATAAAATAAACTTCTATTTTAAAAAAGTAAAGGTATTGTTATAAAAGGTGATATCTACAAAGACACAGAAGAATACCATTCTCCCTCGCCCTGCTCAGGAGCAAATCAGATGCAACGTAGTCTAGGAAGAGAAGCTTGAAGGAACAGCCCAGCTCTGCAGAGCCCCCGAGACACTGCTCCAGGAGTAAGGAAGGTTCTGTCCTGAACTCCGAGACTCACAGCCATTCGCTGATTGCTGAAATAAAAACCAGCAGTTCTGCGAACACTGCGCACCTTGAGAGAACTGGAGCTGCTTTCTGGAGGAACTGGCTGGCCTGCTGGAACCCTAGCATGGACTCCCCAGCCAGAAAGCCTAGGACCTCCCAGAAATCCACTCTCAAACATGAACCACTGCCAGAGATCACCAGCTATTAGGAGGAAACCTGAAAAATGAAGGCTGATGCCAAAGCAAAAAATGTTTCTGAAAAAAAAAAATAGACCATTGAAGAAGAAAAAAATCTGTAATTATTGATATCCTCACCAAAATAAGATACTGAATCCATGAAATGTAACATTATTCTAATTTTTTTTTTAAAAAGAACATTTTGAGAATAAAATCAAATTCTTCAAAATTAAAAACATAAGCTTCTACAGGAGGAAGCTGGAAGAGAAGATAAAACACATTAAGGAGTAAAATAAATGAAGTAATTTAAAAGAACAGAAATTCAGAAAACTGAAGTTTGTGAGATCAGATTAGTATGTTCAATGTCCACAGCTTCACAGCCAGAAACACAACTGGTAGTAATACAAAATATTTCTTGAAACCATGTGTATCAGGAGTTGCCAGACTGAAAACTGTCCAAGTGTCCAGTGTGATCAATATTTTTTAAAAATTCCCATCTTAGCCTATGATAATAAAACTTGAGAACCTCCAGAACAAAGGGAAGAACCAAAGCACGTTCAAGAGAAAATACAAATCACGTTAAGGAATGGAAGTCAGAATGGCAATGGCCCATCAGCAGCAATTGTGAAGTTAGGGACTGAATCAGACCTTGCAAAATTCTAAGATTAATATTTACCTGTAATTGTCCCTCTGGACAGAACATCAAATGAGAAGCTACCATAAAGACATTTGCAGACATGAGCTACAACAGGAAATTATCTTTCAACTTCCTAAGCAACATCTTTCCCTGACATGAACAAGTAGCCCAGGAAAGCATAACTGAGGATCCAAAAAATTCCATATCATTAGGAACAAAAAGGAGAACCCTGAAATGCTCTAAGGAGTTAAGACTCCTCATATAGGAAGCACCAGAAATGAAAACATTGCAGCCTTTGAGGCCGCATTGCCGCATGGTCGAAAACAATGGGACATGGCCTTCTAAATTCTTAGAGAAAATCTATTTCAACCTAAAATGCTTTATTCAACCAAACTATAATCAAGTGATGTAATAAGTAAAAATTTCCATGCACCATGCTATGCATATGTGGTTAGATATTAAGATCTCTTCCGGGGGCTGTGGAGAAGGAAGTCCACAGCCCAAGCACCGGCTCCACCTGCCACACCGTGTGCAAGTGTGTGACCACATATGAGTGTGATGGGGGGAGGGGTTACACATCTCAGAGTGTCACTGGCATCTGCTGTAGAGCTCAGCTGGGAACAACCACACTCAAGGAAGTCATAGAGAGGTAAGATTCCAGCAGTCTGGATTTGAAGACCACAAACCTACAAAACGATCCTTACTGTCATATGTTCAGAAAAGGGCATTAAAAGATAATTAAAGAAGTTTAATTATCATACAAACAGTGCTGTGGGCCTTGCCTCCCAGCTGGTTCAGCATACCAACCAATCCATTCATGACATACATTCAACTAACTGGCTCAGAACTACTTCCAGAAACATGTGTTGGTCCAGACCGATTTGGCCGTGTCATCATTCTCTAAAGATAAGAGTAATAAATATTTACATGAAATTTGTATTGCATTAAGTACTAGATATCATCTAGCGATGAATTAGAGTGCATGAGAGGATATTCTGAGTTTATATTCAAGTGCAATACCAGTTTCTGTAAGGCACTTGAGCATCTATGAATGTTTGTGTCTGTGAGGGCTCCTGTGATTGGTCCTTGCTATGGCTTATGTCTAGATGTCCCCCAGGAGCATCGTGTAGTCCTAGGTGGGCTTTACAGAATGTGATTGGATGATAAGGATTTATAGGTGACTTTCTAGTGGGAGATAAGGTGTGAATGGAAGAGACTGGTTCCTGGGGGATGACCTGTAGGGGTTTGCGCTCTCTCCCTCTCTCTCTCTCTCTGTCTCTCTCTCTCTCTTTCTCTCTCTGTCTCTCTCTCTCTGTCTCTCTCTCTCTCTTTCTCTCTCTGTCTCTCTCTCTATCTCTCACTGTCTGTCTGTCTCTGTCTCTCTGTCTCTCTCTGTCTCTCTCTCTGTCTCTTTGTCTCTCTCTGCCTCTCTCACTATCTCTGTCTCTCTACCTCTCTCTCACTGTCTCTCTGTCTGTCTCTGTCTCTCTCTCTCTCTCTCTCTCTCTCTCTCTCTCTCTCTCTCTCTCTCTCATTGCTTTCTGTCTGCCATACTATGCTGCCTTGGAGACAGCTGACTGTCGACTGGCCCATGAGCCAGAACAAACCTTTCCTCCCTTAAATTGCAGGTGTCCTGCATGGCGACACAGTAACAAGAAAGCGACCAAGACAGTCCCCATGGATACTAAGATGTAGCTGTACACATCCTGTTCTATTTTCTCTATTTTTTGCACTCTATAAATCCTAAACATATATGGGAATCATATCAGCGAAGGATTTAAATGCTTCAAAGAATGACTTGTTGGGATTCTAAGCCATTACTAAGCTTGTTATTTAAAATTTGTTAGTGAAAGTACATGCTATGATCTCTGTAGGTGGGGTCGGGATTAAAGAATGAGGCGCAGTGTGGGAGTCACCTGCATTGTGTGTCAGAGGACACCTCCTCGAAGTTCGACTGCTGAAGTTGGCCAGTCTGAGATTTAAAACCACAAGCAAAGAGCACACCAATTAAAATTCAAAAGAGTGACAAATGAAAAGTATTTCACCAAAAAATCTGAAAACCTCACAAGATACTAAAAATCACATATCAAGATATTTAAAAGCCCCTAAATGGTAGAAAATTTGGAATATGTTCACCAACCTTTGAAGACATGCTGCACATTCTTGCCCAGTGTGGACGGTCTAGCAGTTCACCTAAGAGAGACACGGAATATAGAATACTGAGTGTTTCTATCCTATAGAATACAGGGGAATATGGAAAAGAATAGGGGAAAGTTTGTAGCTAGTTAGTGGGCTCAGAATTATGTAGAATAGGTTCTAGTGGAATGTGACAACACTTAACACTAGTTTATTTGATATTTCAAAATATCTAGAAAAGATTTTATTTTATTTTTTGAATTTTATTAATTTTATTGAGAAAGAAATGATGAGACAGTTTCAAAACATGATAGTAGGACAGTTACAATAATCAATGCATTGTATATTGTTGTCTACATAGCGATTGTTCAGAGTACAAGATGCAGACATGATATCTTTTCTAAACACTATTAGTAAGATTTTAAATGTTCTAATTATCACAGAAAGGATGAATGTTTGGTCTGAAGAAAATGTAATGACCCGATCATTACATATCGTATGTATACTTTACTTTGATGTCACACTGTTTTCCCCATAAATACATAGAATCTTTATGTATCAGGTAAATGTTATGTGTCAAACAAATATATCAAAAACAAATGATTGTGAAAGATTTCAGGTATGTCAGTTTGCAGAAGTGCCACTTCATTCACACATTTCTCAACTATTAAAATGTCCTGAGCGTAGCTCCTGCATTTCACCCTCCCGCCTGCGTGCGGCTGCCGCCCCCACCACCCAGGCTGCGCAGAGCACAGAGCCAGCCTCACACTCCAGCCTCTCCACTAAGCTCTTCCTGCTCTCACTTTTGCTCTCACTGGCTCACATAACGCTATTTGTTTTAAAATTAAAACACAAGTAACAGAGCACCAGGTCTTATCCTGTCAACTAAATTTGAAAGCAAAGGACTTCCATGAGACTCCATGCATCCGGAAGCACGAGGACACGGCCCAGTCAAGCCTCACCAGTTACCTTTGCGCAACGTGACAGAGAAGGAACATTTTCTTCCTTGAATGGGGAAATCTCTTGAATCAGACCACTGATTCCAATTCTGCTGAAGTAGTTTTGTCTTCAAAAGAAGGTTAAAGTGCTACATGCGCATTGCTAAGCACAGCTCCGTATATTCCCACTACCGCACTATCCCAGTAGAAAAAGCAGCTAACATAGCTGCCGTCTCACCTGCGAGGGCAACGCCAGAAACTCCAACAAAACGTCCTGACAACTAGTTCACCCTGCCTGCCTCCCTCACACCTTCCACTGGCCTTCTGTTTCAATCAGTGGCTTCTCTCCCCCTTGATTCTGCAACGCAGGGTTCCTCTCTGCCCCTTCTTATGTTCTTTTCATACCCACACCCTCTTCTAGGATGTCACACTATCAAATACCATTACAGTTCCAACATTGACTTTGACGCCACAGACATTATTCCTCTGCTGTAGAAATACGTATTTCAACTGCTTTTCTGTTTGAATGTCTTGCAAACACCTCTAATTTGTCTTATTTTAATGGCACTTGAAATCCACTTCCTTCTCAGCTCTGTAGCTTGGCAAATGCCCTCTCTATCCAGAGAGGTTGCAAGTCAGTAGCTCCGTGGTTACACTCGAATCTCTCTGCAATTCACTCTACTCAACCAATTCACTGCCAGCAGGCCTTCTGCATGTCTGATACATTATTGTTACTTAAATTAAAAAAGCCATCTTCTCTATGATCATTCGCTCCAGCCTGTCAGGATTTGTTTCCAGTCTCCAAACTGGTCTCTTGGGAGCAGACCTTGCCAATGTGTCCTGTCCATTCTCCAGGCAGCAGCCAGTGGAATCTTTTAAATAGAAAAATGCAGTTTTACTCTTAGGTCAAAACCCTTTCACTGGTTTCTCACAAGATCTAGAATAATGTCTGTAGAAGAGGCTCTGTTATGCATCCAGATCTTCCCTTCAAGACCAAGGCAGGCCTTCAGATAACTGCTAGAAAAATGGCCCCTGAGAGGCCTTTGCTGACTCCCTGACAAGGTCTTGCCCTCAGATGAAGAGAATCACCTCAGCCAAGATCACACTCCATTCCCTAGGCGGTTCTCATTTGACCAGGGCTCAACTGGTCTTTGGGGAATGTTAATGCCCAGCCCTCTCATCTAAACTTGTAGCATCTCTGAGAGACCTTCCTATCATCTGTGGATTTCCACACTTCTCAAGGTTGCAGCAGAGTTCAACTCTTCTCTTCCCAGTCCCTTTCCTTCAGTTTTCCATAGGTGACGACTCAAGTATTTGTCCCAGGACTCTCTGCATTCTCATCTATATCTCTGAACTTTTCTGACTTATAGCAATATTTTTTGTATTCTGTAGAAGGCCATTTATGGGGGCTGGGGAGATAGATCCATGGCACAAGTGCCTGCCTGGCAAATGCAAGTGAGTTTGAACCCTGGTACCTAAAAAATACAAAAATAAAAAATAGAAGGCTACTCATGAACAGACTTCTCCTGGTCTATATTCCTTGCTCCTCCAAACTTCTATACTTCTGTCACCCTGGCCTTCTGTGAGCTTCTTCAATGTGACATTTCTTCCTGCCTCAGAAGTTCTGTATGCCTTAGGTTCCACCTGGAACAGTTAAGGCTGGCTCTTCTCGGTTCCCAATTCCTTCAGCAGCATCACCTTACGTGTTTGACCAATTCTTACTCTCTATTAAGTCTCACCTCCAGTTCGTAGAAGTCTTCTCTGATCCTCAAGTCCAGATAGTTCCCCTTTGATCAGCTCTCACAGCTTATTGTACTCCTATCACAAAGTATTTCCAAGGAGCTGCAATGAGACATGTTTTAGCTACAGTAATTATACAATATTTTCTTCCCTTGACATATCATATCTAGTCTTTTTTTGCTACTATAGTTCTAGCACAGAGCTTTGCACATTGACTCATTGAAAGTATTACTACACCATATTGAACATAATCAATGACAAGTCACAAAGCTGGAACCAAGGAGTCTAACCCCTTTATAGTAACAGGAAATAAAGGACAGTGTAGTAGTCAAATATCAGTGTGTCCCATCAATATATCTTCATGGGAAAGGTATTCTCAACCCCCTGCTGATAAAAGGACCCATGTCTCTCAATCTTCCAATCACAAAAGAATTCCAGAGGATACACAAGAAACTATAAACACTGTACAAACTCATAAATTCCCATCAGCAAAAGAAATCCAGTAAAATAAAGCTTCTTTAAACATGTTTGGGGCACAAAGAGGAAGAAGTAGGAGTCAGTGTGTATGAGGAGGAGGATTAACTAACTCAAAAACAGTAGGGAACAGTCAGGACTGAAGACAATGCCTGAGAAAATTAGAGATAGCAGTTAAGTATTGGGGGATAAGATGCAGAAGTCCATGATCAGCTCAAAAATAGCTCCTTCCCCTGGCTTAGAGTGTAGACACAGAAGACAGAGACTGATCTGAAAATTCCCACAATGGCTACAGATGCCAGAGTTCACATGCTGTTCTAAAATCTAATTTTGCGTATCAGCATGGAAGGAAGAATTGATCCACCCATGCAAAGCTTTGCCCCCCACCTTCAAATATAGCTGCTCTCAGGAGGAGACTGCACTCTGTGAACAGTGTCCCTACAGTTGTGCAATGAGGCCGGCTGGGTTTAGAATCTGCTTGAATAATTCCAACGGTAGTTATAATTATATTGTTAGGATCTCAGGATGAATCAGCAAATTGATGTGAGGTGGAAACTGTTTCATCACTTGCCCTGCAGTCAAGCTGCTCAGAGGAGGAACCAGGAGCTAACTTTGGACAGCTTACCAAGGAGGATTATGACTCAGCCAAGAATAACTCTGGACAGTATAAGTGCTTATAATGATATAGCAGTGAATGAGATGGGAAAAAGGTTACTGGAAAGATTTCGAATGTAATATGAAATCACTATCGAGGCATAGATGCATAAAAATGTATGAAACAAAAAGCTCAGGGTCAAGGACAGAAGCCATAGATGGGCTTCAGATAATTGCAGAATAATTCAGAGTCAGAAGGCACTGTTAAGAGTGAAGGAGGAAATTTTGTTAATGCTGCATACAGAAGCTGTATGTCAATATGAGGGCTCATGGAGGACGCTTTTTTCTGTGGAATTCTTCTGGAACTGCCCTTCTAGAACTTTATAGGGCTGGGAATTTCCTGTGCTAAGAACAATGGCACCTGATAAAAGGAAATAAGCATCTTGAGCATACATTGTATCCATTCAGTGAAACACACATCTTGGCTCAGTCACAAACAAATATCCCTGTCTTCTTCGACAAGAAAGTCAGGGATAGGGTTTTATTAATTTTACCTGAACAGTGGTCTTGGCTATTCTTTTCTGCCAAAGGCAAGTCAAATTCAAGCAAGGGATCTGGAATAGCCAAGGCAGGCTTTCCACAGCCTCACTCCTGGACCAGAATATTTCACCAGAACATGGTTGTGATTGAATTTGAACCACTTACGAGGCCCTAAGAGTGGGAGAATAATCCATACCAATTAGAAGGGAGCATAAGTGGGGTCATTAGCTTCAGATTTCAATCTGACTGTGTTGATGGATTCCCTGAAAGCCACTGAAGCATCACGTCTGGGTAGACCTGACTATGCTTTTCTCAAACAAACTGGTATTTCGGTGAACGGACCTAGTAAGAAAGATCCATCCTCGTCCATTGAGAGAAGTCACTGCCCTATCAGCCGAACACAGGAGAGAGGAAAAGCAGGAAGAAGGAAAATGCCCTCTGTCTTCAGAAGCCAGGACACCTTTGTACCCTTTGTCACCAGAACCACATGTCCTCTGGAAGTTCAACTCTGACACCTATGACAAAGATCCTGGGTGTTCTCAGACCTTCAGCCTCAGGCCAAGCATTTCCCACCAGCTTCCACAGTTCTGGGTATCAGGGCTTTGGACAGAGCCATGCTGCCATCTTCCCTGGCTCACCTGCATGGTATACAACAGACTGCCATTGGTGACTGTCTCTCTTCTCATACATCTAGATATAGGCAGCCTCCATGCCTTGTAGATTCAAGCAATTTCAGATCAAAAATATTCAAGAAAAAAATATTGCATCTATATTGAAAATGTGCAGATTGTTGTCATTTTCCCTAAATAACACAGTATAACAACTATTTGCATATCACCTACATTGCACTAAGTATTTTAAGTAAGCTAGATGGGATTTGAAGTATTCAGGTTCCAGTGGTAACTCAGCTTACAAAGTGATTCTTTCCACAGTTCTGGTTAGAAACTGAGTTGGACAAGACTCAAATCAAATTGAGTACTTAGACGCAATACTGACCTTACGAAATCTAACTGGGCTCTTATCCACTTTGGTTTGTGACCAGAATCATGGTGAGAACTGAACTTGTGAACAGAGGTACCACAAGATATACAAATATGCTGCCATTTTATACAAGAGACTTGGCCCTTGAATTTTGATATCCACAAGGAAGCCCTGGAATCAACTTCCCACAGATACTAAGGGATGTTTGTATATATATATCTAGATAGCTCTGGATAGATGGAAAAAAATGGATGGAAGGATAGATAGACAGCCTGACTGATAATCTCCTATTAATTCTATCTCTCCAGAGCACTCTGATTGATACGTAAACAAACACACAGTAACCTCAGCATAAACAATCCCTTCCCAGGCACTGTTCTTCAATATTCTGGAGGGTTTTTTTTTTTTCCTAGTACCAGGAACTGAAGTCACAACCCCATGATTGCCAGGCAGGTAGTGTGTCACTGAGCTATATCCCTGGCCTGGTGCTTTAGTACTGTACATAAGTATAATCTTGGGATGGAGGGGAAGAAATTGGTACTTGGGCTTATCTACGACTTGAAGATCAAGTCTATGCTGTGTTCATTTTCAGTTTAATAAAATCAGAGTGAGTTGTGGAGCACTAAGAAAATGAAGTCACCTAGAATGTGAAAGGAGAAAGGACAAGAGGGGACCACAGGGCGGGAGACAAGGGCCCATCCCATTCCATTCCCCAGCCCCACAAATACCTCACAATGTGCTCTCTGGGGATTAAACATTCCCAGTGGATGCAGAGCCCACTCTCCCTGCTCTCGGAGTCAAACGGCCGACTCCAAGAGCCCAGCTTCCCTCCCCCAGTAACTGTACCACAGGATGGGAACCATACCAGGAGCAGCAAGTTCCTGGCTGCCTGCCATCTGCTTTATTACTTATTAACTTATTTTATATAGCCTTCAGCATGGCAAGAAAGCTTCCTTTAATTATCAACAGGAATGCAGAAGCCACAAGGGGAAATCAGAGCCAGAGAACTGCGGCTGCGCTGATTAGGCCCCAGCGCTTATCAAAGCGGACGCAGAGTTTGAGCTGAGCAGATATGACGCTGGAAGCGGCAGGCCGCGCGTGGGAAGGAAGCCTGGAGGCAAGCTCGGCGCTGGAAGGAATCTCAATGAAGATGGGATTTGTCCTCCTCCTAGCCTCTCCGTTCATTTCAGGGAAGTTATAAAAACGAAAGTTGCCAGGGACAGAACATACAGAGAAGGTACATCCTTAAGAATGCCAGTGGCCAGGTCAGCAGGGGACAACCAAGCTGAAAGGTGGGGACGAAGGCAGAGAAAAATGGTCACAAAGCAGGGCCCCTACCTGCAAAGCTACTTTATGACTTTGAATAAGCACTAAAACTTATTATTGGGACTGTGACAACTTATTGCATGGGGAATGATGGAGAAACCCAACCCTGATGCCAAAATATCTCCCCCCGGGGGTCTATAGTGTCCAAAAAGTGATCTTCCGGGACCCAATCAAATATTGTCTTCTCTCTGTTGCTAACAGCAGCTTCCCCAAATATGTCTCTCCCAGCAAAAATTTTACCAGCACAAACTACTTCAAGAGAAGATATCAAAGGAAACACAACGGAATACTAAAAAGGAAACGCTGAAAATAAACCACCCATTTCCCTCATTTCCCAGATGTATAAAATTTCCAGAATGTAGCATCAGCAGCAGCTTCTGATTCTGTCCAAGAATCCAGCTCTGTTCGGGAGACAGCTTGAGCGTCATGCCTTAGGTAGACTTTCCAGAAGAAGGCAGACCCTAGTACAAGTCAAGAGGAACGGATTAAAAGGCTCAAGTACAGGGTGATGTTAAGAGGGACTTTTTCACATGAATATCTGCAGAAAAAAATCAGTTCTCCTGCCTCAAGGAATCCTGTTACCCATAGAAACACCATGAGGACTCAAAGAGCTCTAGTGACACAACTCTGACATCTCATGGTGGCAGAAAAAAGCACCTATTAAGACACAAATCTACCTGTCCCATGCAGTTGCTGTCACATATATGTTATTTGTTTTTTCTTTTAAAACAAAAGATAGTAATGTTTGAGTTATTTTTGCTAAAAGAAAACCCCAGTATTCAAGTTTAATTATAGTGTTGGTACTTTGTGATAAGTAAGCCAGTTTAAGGGTTGTAATGTGGCCATAGCTCTCTAAGGCTCACTGTCACTTGACAGTGCATGGACATCCTGGGCATCAGATGCCATCAGTAGGTTGACAGAAATTTCCACAACCTTGAAGCAGGAGGGAATTATCAGCCTACCAAATACACTTTTAGGAAATAGGGAAGCTATAGGATTTTGACATTGAGAAGTTTGAGGAAACCATGTTTTAGGAAAGAGTACGTTTCCAGAGCTATACTGACAGTGACAGGATCCAGAGCATGAGAGCATTTTATAATTTTTGGCAAAAAGTGTGACAAATGGGTCTGGGGAGATAGCTCAGTGGCCTGAGCTTCCGCCTGACAAGCATAAGGACCTGGGCTTGAGCCCCAGTAGCACATGCTGTGCTGGCCCAGAACCTGGGGAGCACAGAGCCAGCCACCATAACTGAGAGTGGCAGCACATGCCTGTAATCTCAGTGCTGGGGATGCTAAAACAGGAGGATTGCTATGAGTCTGGGCTGCATAGCACAATTCAGTACCAAACAAATAAGTAAATAAATAAATGCTTTTTTTTTAAAAAAGTGTGACGAATGCTGAAACTGTGAGTATGCACGGAAGAGGTAACTGTGAGTGGAGAACACATTGAGGAGGAAAAAGGAGAAAGGGAAAAAACAAAGTTTTAGTCTTTCATAAGAAATAAAGTGCCTTCCAAAATAGTTGGTTTGTTTGACAGAGAAAAGTATCTGTAAATTTGTGTAGCATGTAAGTTTGTTTATAATAAAAACCTGTGAGATAAAATACACTGAAGCACTTTGAGAAAAACAGGTGCTATATACACGTTATTAAAGCAACTGAAATCGCCTTTCCTACCCAAAACTCCTCTTCACATTTTTCTCCTTTGGCACTCTATTTCTGGGCTTCTTCTAATTTTAACACATGGTCTGACATTTCCTGCCTTAAAAACTATCTAAAAAAATTAAAATTAAAAAGTCTTATTTTTAAAGATCTTTTCTATCATTAGCCCATATTTCCTTCTCTAATGGTAGCAAAGACAAAACAAAACAAAAAATTTGCACACATGGCCTCACTTGCTACCTTCAGTTTCTAACCAACTGTCCCTACCTTCTTCCCTCCGGTCTTCATTTTAGCCACCTGCCTTCTGCCTCCATCTTCTACAGAGATGTAGCGATCCTCTCGTGTAGGAGCACCCTTCCAGCCACCCCACAACCTTCTCTCTCTCTTTACTCTTAGCTTCTCCACCACACCTGAAACCTGGCAGGTATCCATCCTTCACTGTCCCCCACTTGATTTCCGAGTCTTTTCTTCTTTCTTCGTTGTTTCTTCTCCCCGCCCAGCCCCCAGAACATGGATATTCTACATGCTCAGCTTTCCTCACAAGGTTCCGAACAAAAGCAAGCCCTTAAAGTCTAGCACTTTGAGAGACATATTTCCCTTCTTTTTGATCCAGACAAAATATTTAAGGATGTGGATCTTGGAGAGAGTCCAGAGAATCCCCTACATTGACACAAAGCTGTTGTTTACTTTCATTATCCTAGGACCACAATAGATTACAATAAACCAGAACTGTCCTCTTACTCTATTTGTGAAATCTTGATTATTTTCTGTCTCAATTTGTCTCCAAAAATGGCTTTTGCTTTGTAGTGGTATTCTAGATAGCTGGGAATGAGGCACAGGTCTGAGCCATATTTATTGCTCCCTCTGTCTTCTTTTACCCCGATTTGTGGAAACAAACCAACCCCGAATTCTACTCACCATCATCTATACCAAATGTAGCACAAATCTCTGAAAATATATAAAACCATCCAAGCAAACAAAAAAAAAGAACTGACAGTACGTGCCTCTGAGGAGAACTGGATAGTTGAGCAAAAGCAATTAGAGATTTACTTTTCATTACAGCTGTCTTGCTTTGACTTATGCACTGTAGCCAGGTATAGCTGCAAAAAAAAATAATTTTTAAAAGAAAATGCATGAAGTATTTTTGCTAGATCCTGATGATCTAGAAAGAACTGGAGATACAGTTTCTGTTCTCAAGTTTCTGTTTTCTGGAATGGTATTTAAAAAAATAATAATAGTTTGTTTATTTTGGCCTCTCCACAAACTTTCAGCCTGATGTTAGCCAAGTTATTTAACTTATTCTGATTTCAGTCTTTTTATCTGAGGAATAAGACTAAATAAAATAATTACCTACTTTACTTTATTCATTTATTCAGATATTCAAGTTATTTATATAAGATGAATATTTTTAATGGTTGCTCAATAAGTTAGTTTTTGCTGTATAACTAGCCCAAAAGTTAGTAACCTGAAGCAGCAAACATTTAGTCAGCTCAATTTGACAGAGTGTCAATTTGAGCGGGGTTCAGCGAGGTGGTTCTTCTGCTAGCTTCTGCTGGGCTCATGTAAATGTCTATTGTCAACTGCTAGTCAGCTATTATGGTTTTGCTTTGTGAGTTTAGTGGATTATTGGCTGGGACAACAGAGGCAATTGACTTACATTGTTCTCACATGCCAGCTAGCATGGGCTTGTTCACATGCCAGTTTTATATCTCAAGTGCAACATATGCAAATTATCAAGGAAAAAGTTTTTTTAAAGTCTATGATTACATCATATTAGCTAATGTCCTATTGGCCAAATTAGACCAGCCCAGATTTGAATAATGGATCATGGGATTCCAAATATGAAAAAATCAATGAAGTCCATGTCAAGTGTGTGTGGAAGGGAGAAAAGAAGAATTTGAAGCATTGTTGCAGTTTACCTTAAGCATCTTTTTCATGGTACTTATATTTTATCCTTTCTGACGCTGAGTTTCTGCTGCCACCAAATGATTGGTATAAAAATATAGTGTTGTATGGACCCAGAGGCAGTTATCTAAGAATGATCAGCTCTCTAGAATTAAGGTTAAACCAACAAAATGTCCTAGAGATAGGCTGTATTTGATACATTTCTAAAACACTTGTTCAGAATTTTGTAAAATTTTTGCCAGAAAAAAAAAATGCATTTGCAAATCCAAATGACACTGTCTGAGTGTTCGGACCCATAAAAATGGAAGCAAACAGTGCTTGTTAACAGATTTCCCATACCAAGATTCATGGGCTTCTCTTTTTGTTTAACTGCAGCTTGCAGAGCAATAAGCTATATCTCTCCTTAGCCACTGGAAACAGCAGGAATCAATCAACTAACAGTGGATTCTAACAGTGTGCATTATTCCTAGCTCTCGCCAGATATTGCAAGGGTGAAATGAGGGAAAATGCCATTATTTCCATCTGGAGGCTTGACATACAATTAGGAGATGAGACAGAGAGAGAGAGAGAGAGAGAGAGAGAGAGAGAGAGAGAGAGAGAGAGAACAGTATTATATAGCAAACCAGATGAAGATGTTAAATTCACAATTTGCTCCAAGTATAAGGTTTCTCCAGGTGTTCCAGCTGTTCTTACACTGTCTACTCCCCATTTCCTGCTGTGTCAAGTGTCCCATAGTAAATTACCCTGTGGAGAGGAAATGCTACTCAGCCTGACATCACTGTGTTCCATCACAGCCTCTTACGCACCTGCTCACAGCCTCACATCCCTCACCCACCTGTCATCACCCACCCAACACCCTCCCTCTATCCCATACATCAGCCTATAAATTCACAGCCTCATTTTTCCATTTAGATAAGACATTCCCTTTCGAACATGTAAACTCATAATGGGAAGAAAATGTCACTAAAAGAAAATTAATGGCAATAGGCACTAGAAAACATTTCTACTTTTTATCCTGGACTTAAAAAAGAAACGCAGGTCTAATTAGGTAATAAACCTAAGTTCAGAACCTTAAAAAAGGAAGTTATCTATTAGAGAAAGTGCTTTCCTGAGACTTAGGGATCATGAGTTCTGAAGATGGTGTTGATGTTCCTCATGGTGTAGCTTGGACAGGATAATTGACTGCCTTTGACTTTTCCTACTTTCAAAGGAAAAAAGTAAATATATTTTCCCATCTGCTTCGGAGGGTTACAATAATCCAATGTGATAAATTTATCAAATCATTCTATACTGTGTAAATTATTGCATCAAGAGATTAACAACTGAGTCTGAAAACTAAAGACGATGCCCAAAATGTTCACTGACTAATGAGGCATCACAGTCTACTAACCAAAGGAGACATCAACACAGTCAGAATAAACAACTGATTTATAAGTTCTTTTTAAGTGGATGTTTACCAGTAAAAGGTCAGCTCTTCTGTGAAAATCTGCATGTGTTATTGTAAGAGGAGAGGCATAACCAACAAATAATTCTATGCCACTAAAGAACCTCCCCCACTTCAGCAATAAATACTTGATGTGGGGGGGCGGGGGTATAACTGAGCAATAGAGTGCATGTTTAGAATGTGCAAGGCCCAGGATTCAATCCCCAATAGCAAAAGCTAACCAAATGAAGTAAATAAATAAATAAGTAATAAATAAGTAAATAAATAAATAATCGCTAAAGAACGCATTGATGAAAAAGAGAAGAATACACTGATGCTTAATACTTGCACAACTCTTTGAAGTTTAAAATTTAAAGATATCAAAGTATAATTTTGAAACTAATAAAATGTGTGTGTGCTTGTATTAGCTATATTTCCACAGCTATATTCTCAGCATCCTTCACTGTGTAAGTATGTAGAAGTCGTATGCACACTTTCACCTCAAACCTGGCTAAATATCAAATGACTATCATTGCATAAGTGCCTCACTTCACGAGTGCCAGAGTTTTACTTCCTTGAGGCCCGTGATCAAAGAGTTTTCAGAAAAGATACCCAGAAGATATTATCATCAGAATACGTCATAAGAATATAGCAGAAGATATCATCTTTTCAAATGCTGCAATAAATCAAATGTATTGCAAGTGCACATTAGAATAACTTATATGTAGGATGCTCTCCCAGGAAGTAGAAAAACTCTTATTTCTAGGCCACTGTAAATGCTTCAAGGCCCTTCTGTTAGGCTGATGCTTATCTAGGCAGGTCTGGCAAACCCATGTGCTACAGTTGCCAAATGTCTCTTTGAATGAGAGATGAAGAAACCTCCCAGGGGATAATCATTTCAAGAGAAGAGAAGGTCAAACAGATAAGCATAGCTGATAAGGTCAGAGAAGGAACAGTTCTAAGATACTTGTGGTGCTTGTCACTAATGTTCGGGGCTTGCAAATGCAAGGGGAGTCGGTGGCTCCAGGAGAACGGCTTCATTAACTTTGGGCACATACTGCACTGGTTTGGCCAACCTCGAGGCAGCCACATCCAGTTCCACATACCTCTGGGACCCTACAAATCCAGCACTGAAACAGCTCTTCAGAAGACCGCTGCATGGCCTCCAGAGGGAACAGCCATGCACTGAAGCCCATGGGGTGCCAGCCAATGGCAGTGGCGCCCCGCTGAGAAAGCAGAGTCTGTGAATGTGGCTTGCTAGACTCCAGCAGGAAGGCTGGAGATGGGACAAGGCAAGGGAAACCCAAAGAGCAGGAAGACAGAATCATTACTGAGACTGCTGGAGTGCCCTAAGCTTAGACCTCAGACCCAGCACCCTGCCTCTTCTGTCTCCTCCTATTTTAAAAGCCATCTCCAGCCAAAGATTTCAATGTTCTACCCTCTTCTCAGCTCTATCTTGTACGCTTCAGGCTCATACATCTAACTGGCCACTGGGTATCACCATTTGGATACCAGTCTTAAAGCATTCAACATAGATGGAAGCCTCAATCTTCTCTCTTACAAAATATCTTGTACCTGCTGCCCTTCTTTCTTCATTAAGGGGGACTTCCACCATCTGCTAATCAGACCAAAAATAGGTCACTCATTGTCACCTCCGTTTTTCTCTCTCACCTTGACACTCAGTTCAGCAGTAAATGCTACAATTCGGAACTGCTTATTTCTTGCGCAGCTGCTACTTTGGTCCAAGGCACCATCTTCTCTTGTCTAGATTACTTCAATATTTGCTGGGAAACTCGTACAACTTTGCTAAACATTATTTTCCTTACAACAAAAAACAGTCAACTACTTTGATGACAATACACAATATAACAACTACTGTTGATTTCCTATTATCTTGTTTTAAAATTTCATAGAGTTTTTTTTTTATTTTTTATTCCCTTTAAAATAAAAACAAATAAATAAAAAACAATCATTCCTGCCTGACTTCCTTAGGGGTTGGCAGAGAAATCTCTTGAGATCATCCATGTGGAAATGTCTTCAAAACTTAAAGGCACTATAAACTCACAGTATAATTCCTCTCATACTGACAGGCACAAAATTAAGGATTGAGATAATAGATGGACAATAGTTTAGTTTTCCTAATTCATTTTCTAAATACGTATGAGAAAACACAGTTGGTTAAGTTCTTAGTTTGCTTGTTGCTGTTGAAATTAAAGGTGGCCTGAGAAACAAGCTCTTATTTTGAGCGTTGGGGTCAATTACTTACCATTGAAATGTTCCTGGTATCATGGAGGTCTCATCATCAGCACTGATGACGAGGTAAGAGACCTTGTTCCCTGTGCTTCTGTGTTTCAGGGCCAGCTGATACCCTGTGTCCTGCTAGCATTTTCCCCTGATCCATCCTCTTACCTGGATTTCCCCCATCATTCTGCCAATCTCAAGAGCTAGAACACTTTGCTTGGCATTTCCTGCCCTGACACTGAGGTTGTTCACAGGACACTTCTGTTCTTGGACTTCTGCTTCTTGAGGGGGAGATGGCGTCTATAAATGTTAACTAAAATCACCTATTTTTGTTTCCATAAGGCATTCTTCTGACCAGGTCAACCAATTAGTACAACAATGTCAAAAGAAGTAACAGGGACCTAGCTAGGCATGGTGGCACACATCTGTAATCCCAGCACTTGGGAAGCTGAGGCAGGAGGATACGTGCAAGTCTGAGACCAGCCTGTGTTGCAAAGGTTGGCTCTAGGCCAGCCTGAACAGCATAGAGAGACCTTGTCTCAAAAAGACAAAAAGGAGGAGGAAGAGGAGGAAGGGGAGGAGGAGGAGGAAGAGGAGGAGGAGGAGGAGAAGGAGAAGAAAAAACAGGACCTAAAAAAATACGTTTCATGTGATTTTTTAATTTGTATTTCTCTTTATTGATGTACAATTAGCATACAGTGAAATGCATAGCTCCTAAGAGAATTCACTTTTGACAACTACATGCATCCAACTGACTGAACAAAATAAGACAGAAAGCTGCAGGTATTTGAGAACCCCTTCAGCAATGACAATGACACAGTGGTAGGTCCATGCTATCCCTCTGCTTCTGGCTGAGATAGCTGGGCTGGCACTCATTGCATTATCTAAAGTAAATAAGATTGCAGTGGATTTGCAGAGAAAGAAATCTCAACACCAATCCTGTCCAGTACTCAGATACTGTAATTTGCGTATTTGTACACATTTTTAGCTGTGTTCTGATTATAAAGGGAGTAAGAATTTGTTCCAAAGGAAAAGCATGTACATACCCAGGAGGAGGAAGCATATATATATTTTTTCTGTAAATATATATTTGGTAGATTGATGATAGGCAGGTGATACATTTGTGTGTATGTGTATTTTTAAATAATTTAGTACTGTACATACTGGTTCATGTTATTGAATGAAATAAACTCTGTCCAGCCTGTGCATCTTTCTTCACATTCAGATGCTCACTAGAGCATAGGCTTAGCAATGCTGACATCCACATAGACAGCACACAGGCTCCAGAGAGATCTGCCACTCATGAAAGTAGGAAACTGATGAGAACTTTCTAAATGTCACCTTCAAGACTTGCAAGTCACTGCACGACATGTAGATGTGCACTGGTATGCAGAGGCCTCTCTCCTCTAGCCAGTTATTAGGTTCCCTGTGTGAGCAAACCCTTCCCAGCAGAGGCCTGCACAAAGTACTCACCGTGGATGCCATAAATCGCCTGCCTAGAGGCACAGCGTGGAAGTCTGCGAGGCTTCCCGACCCCGCTGTCTACACCCGGGGTGACTCTGAGACTGTGCACTGAGGAGATAGACTTGCAAGACAGAACAGCTGCATCCTAAATGAGTATGATGATCTGCTGCACAAATGCATTCAAGGTTATTGTTTTATCTACTTTTTGATTAATATTTTCACAGACTATCAAGCTCCATGTTGCCAACTTTCTCCACCCTCAAGATAGAATTTATTTTTGGCAAAGAAATATTAGCTTTGTCATCTGGTAACGCCCTCCTCCCCCCACCTAAAAAAATATATTGCCACAGTTCAATAGAGGACAGTTCTCAAGAAGGATGAAGTAAGAAGAGATCCCCCAGGCAACAGAAAAGATCGGGGCTGTGCTAACAAAGGCAGGGCAGGGGATAAAAGAAAGGAGAAATTGATTTCAAGTGAATTCAGTAAAAGCAAGCCATGGACGACTGTGTTTAGCTCACAGACATACACGTAACTGCAGCTGGGAAAAACTACTCTCTATTCTCAGCCAGGCAGGAGCAAGACTTACTCATAGCTATTCTTTCTCTTTCTTTTTAGGAAATCCAGCTCTGAGGGAAGATCCCATGCTGTCTGAGAAAAACTACCTATGAAGAAAAATGAGAACAATTAAGCCTTAAATCTGTACAAAAAACTTTCACAGCTGAGACCCTAAAATGAAAATGGAGATAATGCTAATGATTAGGCTTTATAGCCTCAACATGCCTTACATCTGGAGGAGATCCAAAGCCCTCAGCAGGTTGTCACATTGATGGAATGGCCCCTGCTGAGATGCAGCTGCTGCTGGGAGAGCTGCATCTGGAGAACAGCTGCATATCAATCCCAGCAAAACTCAGGGCAGCAAGGAGGAGAACCCATCCACAAGGGCACCCATCTGCCTGGTGCCCCCTCCCTGACTCCCAAGATTCAGAAGGGCTGGGGGGTCATATTTGCTAACTAATTGAAATGCAATAGAAAGCTTAGCGTTCTGTAAACACTGGGAAAGGAGACAACCTGAACAGTCCAGCTTTCTACTTAGCTGAGGGTTTTTTGCACATTGCAGCATCAACTTGCAGAAAGACTTAAGGTGTGCCAATAGGCTTTTGCTACAGAGAATCTTCCCAAGCATCCATGGGACACAACAGTGTGCAGATACACACTTGTGCACACACTCAGGAACAAGGGAGAAGAGAGATGGCTCAATAATAGAAAACAGAAAATTGTAATCTTGAAGATTCTTTTAAGTATTATATTACTCCAAATTTATCCCTCAGTCTCTCTGCCTCTTTCTCTCCTCCTTCTATTCCTTCTCCCCTCCATCATTCTTTCCCCATCCTTCCTTTCTGCCATCCATCCTTCCCATTCCCAATAATCCATCATTTGAAGCATCAAGACAAATAAGCCAAACAAATGTGAAGTGTGGTACATCCAGTGAACTCCAAGGTCCAGGCTTAGCCCAACACTGCAGTATGTGTCTTCAATTAGTTGCATGACCCCTTCCCTCGAGGCCCTCAGCTATTGTCATAACATGAATTTTAATCAACACATGGCCTTCACCCTTCCCCTAAGATATGTGAAAATGGCATGTGATGAGAAGACAGAAAGTATAAGATCACCATGAGCCAATATAGCTTAGCAGTACATCAGTCCATGGGGTTTGGATTATAATAAAGGGTTTGGGAAGAGATATTACGGAGAGAGTTGTGTACCCAAGTGGGAAGGTGTGCAGAAGGCATGCTCTGCACACACCAGAGCCAAATACATATTGAGGACCACACACTTCCACGCCCCCCAAGGGGCTGGCACACTCAGTAGGATCTGGAGAGCATGAGCCCAGGCTAAAGGACTTAAGCCAAACATTCATAAAATATTTATTAAGCAAAACAAATGGGTCTTCAAGCAAGACAGGCCACTAGGATCACAGTATGTGACCTTGCATAAGTATTTAAATGGTTTGCTGTTTTATTTTTAAAAGAGGGGTAAAAGGAATCAAGATTATATGGCCTTCATTTAAAAAAATAAGTCAACTTAAGGTCTTGATGAATAAAACATGATGAGGTTAATTTTAAATCCCTTTTATGCTATCTGTCTTCTGAAGAATTTTCTTTTGTCCTTGTACAATAATGTAAGTTATCACATTGGGGATTTTTTGCTCATCTATAAATAGATCCTTCACCCATAACCCAGGGCTGACAGCCTACTTTTATTATTTAAACATGCGTCTAACTATGAAAAAGCTATTTCTAGGAAGTCCACGCTGCCCCGGCAGCACAGCTGTCAGCCTAAGATGCATATAGTGGGCAAATGTTGTGATAGAGATGGTTTCTATGCTGAGTCTTCTTCTGATTCAGCAAAAGAGGAAAGCCAAGAACAAAAGTGGAGCCCCAGTACTAGGAAAAAACCTTAGACAGCCAGCTCCAAGGGTAACTACTAAATTCAGGAGTAGAGGGTCCTTACTAACTCTTGGGAATGCTCTTAGACTCATAAGAGCCAAGAGATAAACCATGCCATGTCACACAGGTTCTTCTCGATAATCTTTGCACAGAATCCAATGATCTGCTCCTGTAAATTCACTGACCTCTTCTCACATAAACCCAGCCTCGCAAAAAGGATTTCCCATCCATAGTGAAATTGTTTCTAACATGGAAGCAGATGCAGAGTGTAGTGGTTGATACCTTGTGTCAACTTGGCTGGATGACTCAGCGGCCTGGCTCCCTGTTGGTAGGTGTCCCGCCCCGGGGTACAATTGGTTCCTCCCTGGAGCAGGATCAGGGCCTGCCTAGGATATGATTGGCTCCTCCCTAGAGTGGAATCAAGGGCCTATGCAGGGGTATGATTGGTTCCACCCTAGGGCACAATGGGCCCACATCAGAGTGACTGAGCACAGAGACTTTTTAAAGGGCTGAGGAAGGAGTCAAGACCTCACTTCCTCGGAGAAGCTTCAGTCTTCGCATTCAGCCTAGACTTCATCGTCTGGGTTGCAGCGCAGACTCTTCAGCCTCCAGCTTGGATCTTTCGTCATCCATCTCAAACTCTTCAGCGTCCATCACAGACACTTCAGTCTTCTATCACAGACCCATCAGCTGACAGATAGAGACTTACATGGAGCACTGCAGTGAGTTTCAGACCTCGGGACTGAATTCTCCAGTCTGAAGCATGAAGACACCCTCTGCATGCTTCCTCATCTGGCTCTGTGGCTAATTATTGTAAGCCAATCTTATAACCCCTTATATATTGTACATTTTGTGTTAATATCCATTCCTTATATTTTCTGTTCCTCTAAGTAAAACCCTGACCAATACACAGAGGAACCCTTTTTGCTGCTGCAAAATATACTAAAGTCTTTCACAGTACTGCAGTACTAGCACCTCCTCGTAGAACTGCCATGGTGATCTGAGAGGATGACTGCGAAGTGCTTGAAACCATGGCTGGCCTACAGTCAGCGCTCAACAATGATTGGCTATGCACAGTCATCATTTCTTAGGGAACTGCTTGGACACATTATTTTTGGAGAGTTTGTGGCTGGCTGCACATACAACGTCCCACAGCTCTGATCTGTGTCATCCTGGAATGCAGAGCCAACACCCGGTGTCCTCCTCATGCTTATATTTCTAATTGCTTCCACCTCTCTGGTGCTCAAATCTGTCTCCTCTTCCAGACTCTTCTGGTGTGCTTTGTAGAATCTCTCTTCCAAAGGGTAGTTCTCCCAATGCTACAGCTACCAACATCTTGACTGACTTAAAAGTCTGTATGAGTATTGGTTTACTCAAAAATCAAATGAAGGATTACAAACATAAAGGCCAAGAGAGCCAAGGCAAAGAGTGTAGGATGAAAAGAACAACCCCATCTCATAGTTGTAGAGGACAGGACAAATGGCAGTGGCTCTGGCATTAACTAAGGGAGGTAGGGTCAGAGTTAAACTGGAAACGAAACAGTCTCATCATAACACCAGTTTGCAGAAAGAAAAAAATATTTTATTTAAAAATTAGAAATTCAAGATTTTAAAATATTGGAAAGTTCTTCAATTTAAAAAAAAAGTAGTATCAGAATACAAGCCAAATAAAATCAATATATGAGCCAGATTCTGCTTCCAACCATCCAGGTTGGTGGCAATGGCTCAGCTAACTGCCTCTAGGCAGCACCCACCTCTCCTCACTGCTAGTCCTCTCTGTCTCCCTTCTCGCCCTGCTCTGATCTGGCCAATTTTTCCACCTCCTTTGGAGCTCATCTCAAGCTTCACACCCAGCTCGCCATTTCCTAATGCCCGCATCGTGTAATTTCTTAGTTTTAATTTCCTATTTATTTGAGTTTCCTGTAGGCTGTGTGCATGGTAAGCCAGGAAGTTTACTTGTCTCATTCACCACCCTGGGGTTTCAGTCATCAGCATGCCTGATACCCTTCATGTCAAATGAATCAAAGAGGACCAGCCTGATAACTCAGTGGACTAAAGCACCTGCTTAGGCAGAGCACAGCAACCAGGGCTCGATCCCCAGCATGCCTTGCTGGCCTTGCCCCCAGGGCACACAGAGACGGCCATTGAGACTGGGTGTAGGGGTGCACGCCTGTAATCCAAGCAGTTTGGGAGGCTGAAAAACAGGAGAATGACTATGAATCCAATCTATGTAGTGAAACCCTGTAGATCCTGTATCCCCTGTCCTGGATGCATTGCAAAAAATACCAATAAAAATAAATGAATCAAAAAGCACTTCACCAGCTGCTAGCGTACACTCCAGTCTCTATCATGAGTTCCAGCTGCACACACCCAGCGGCTGTCTTCACCTAGACAGACTCCCACCTTCGTAGGGTGTTTAAAAATGCATTCATGAATCTTGCTTTCAAAGGAGGTGGAGCTGAATCCCCACCCCCATTCAAGTGTGGGCTGGATGTTGGAATTTGCTTCTGACATGGACAGCAACACAAAAAGAGTGTTTTAAGTCTTTCAGGGTAAAAGGTAGATTTTCAGAAATAGCAAAGTAAACCTTTCGCAGATGGGAAGGGGATCGAGGGATGGAAGAAGAAGAGGGCAGAGGTAAAGGGTAAGTAAAACAAATGAATGTGTGTTACCTACATGTACCAACTCCATGTGATGAAGGTATTCCTTACGTACTGCAAACATGTCCTAATAAAACATAAGTACAACAAAAAAGCATTACTAAATAAAATAATTAAATAAAGGCTAACCAAGGCTCTACTCCTGACTCTGGCTTTTACATCCCCTTTCCACCCACTGTCCCTCAGCCTTTCCTTCTCCATGTTGATCTGGGCCTCATGTCTCTCTTCCTCCCACTCTTTCCTCTCTTCCTCCCTCACTTGCATCCCTTACTCCGGGATTAGTCATGCTATAAGCCATCCTATGGAGAAGTGCACGTGACCAAAACCCTGCGTCAAGTGCTTTGTGAGGGAGCTCAGAAGAGCACCCCTCCCAGAAAAGGTAAAGCTTTGCTGAGCAGCAGCCCACAGTGACAGCTTAGCTGAAGACATGATCCACAACCAGCCAGCTCGGCCAGCCCTAGACATAACAGAGGCTTGCTGCTTTAAGCCATCCATGTTGGTCAGCTTTCGCACTGCTGTGAGCAGATTCCTGCTGCTCATGCTTCATTTTTTTTTTAATTTTATACTTTTAATAAGAAATAGCAATGAGACGGTTCCAAAACATATTAGTAGGACAGCCTCAATAATTAATACAGTGCATATTGTTGTCTTCATAGTAGTTGTTCAGAGTACAAGATGCAGACATAACTTTTCTAAACACTATCAGTACAAATATTTCTTCTCATTGAACTAAGAGAAAGTAGTTGTATATATAGTCCAATAGTCCATAACAGTAGTGGGTTATCGACAGAACTGGCAATCTCAGAAGCTGTTGACTTGAGCCTTTTACAGCTCAGCATACTTATCTGGCTTTACTTTTTATGCCTCATGGTTAAACTTTTCTGCTGGATGGCTAAGGCCAAGTTAAAGCAAGACCTATATAACAAAACATGTAACTTTTGTATCTGACAAGGTCAGTCAAATCTCCTCAGGATTTACCTTGAAACCATGTACAGCACTTTATAGAACTTTTTTCAGGGTTATACTGTCTGCATGAGTCATGGCAATTGCTTGACCAGTTTGTTCTCTGTGAAAGCCTGAGAGAATGTTTTCTTCCTAGGTGACTTTCCTTCAGTTCACTATATATCATCAATCCCCTTCCTCTGTGGCCCTGTGCTCTCCTTTAACAGAAAATTTGGGACACCACTGAGTTATAGGATGTTACTATACAGGTTCTCTTATGTCCCAAGTCCTCACTGGCCTTGAAGGTTCGGGTCAAAATATTGGCTATCCTCGTGACTCTTCTTTTTTTCTAATTTTTTGGTCTGCAAACTTAAGTTGTTAGCCCTCCAGAAGAGAAACTTAATGATGCTATTACTCTATAACATAGGTACTTCAGCTTAACATCACTGTCTTTCTGAATGTCAAACGCCTTAGATTTAACATGGAACTGGTATTTTCCATCAATCATTGATATTCTGGTGAGTCCCTATAGACTGTGATAGAAAAACATACGTTTACTTGAGAGAGAGAGTATAGCAATAATTGAAATGACATTAGAAGCAGCACACATCTAAAAGCCCAGAATGACAGGCATTCTAAACTTGGTTTTAGTATTACACATTGCTATTCTCAGTGTCAAAAACCTGTTAGAGATTCTTAGGACCATCGTCTAATTCATTCTGTGTATATAAGTACATGATTTTGCCCCTTCCATGTTTCCTAACTTTTCTGCTTGCTGTCTCTTGGTTGTTTAATCCTTAAGTTCTTGATTTCTATTTGGCTGTGTTATGCCTTTCTACTTTTATTTCTTCTTTTGAGTTCTTACACTAGGGAGACTATATGATATTTACACATGTAGGTCTGCTTTATTTCACTTATGAGTATATGTTCAAGATACATCCACTTATATATGAAGTCTTTGAGTTCATCATTCCTTATAGCTGAGTAATATTCCTTTGTATAAAAACACGACATCTTTTTCACCCATTCTTCAAGTGATGGACATTTTGGTTGTTTCCAGGATTTGGCTATCAGAAATTGGGCTGCTATAAACTAGGGGCACAAACATCATTTTGATGGGATGTTTTCAGTTCTTCTGGGAAAATTCCCAGTGAGGGGACAGCTGGATTGGATGGGATTTCCAGTCCTAGTTTAAAAGAGGAAATGCTTTCAATGGTTTCAGAGAGAGCTGTCTCCAAGGCACAGTCATCAGGGTGCAAGGGCATGGGGGAGCAAGTCTACTCACTCATATCTGAGAAGCACAGCAAGGGGGAAGAGGGCTGAGGAGAAAGGCCCCCTCTGAAGGCATGGCAGGGCATCCAGCTCCCCCAGGTGCCCTACCAATGCATTCATTGTGTGAGCACCAGTGAGTTACCCCACCCAGGAGTGCAGCATCCCCCAGATCCAGTTGCCTTTCCAGGAGCTCTTACTGCATTAAGTTGATAATTAAGGTTAACTGGAAAAAGATCTCCTTGCTTCCTATTTATCTAGCTTCCTACTTTACCTTTTTTTTTTAAATTTTTACCTGCTTGTATTTATTTGTTTATAGTTTTGCAAGTGAAATGCAAGCTTGTGTGTCTAGCTGATTTCACTTATTGGTGTGGTTTCAAGGTGCATCTGTTTACCTACAAAGGCCTTAAATTTATACTTGCTATGGAGGAACAAGTAACAAAGAGGGGGAGGGAGGGGAAGGAATGGGAGTGGGGGAAAAGAATTGGAAAAAAACAAGTAAATAGACCTTTTACAAATGGAAAGGGGACCAAGACACCCCTTTCCAAGATAAATATATTCCAAGATATATACATATATTGCACTATATATATCCATATGTAACTATATATATATGTATATATATATATATATATATATATAATACATATATATTCATATACCAACTCCCACAATAAATGTCATCATTATGTGCTGCAAACATGGACTAAAGGAAAAGGATCTATTGGCACAGTCTCTAGGTTTAGGATGGTTTTTTAGCAATAGGTACTTAAAAAAACATCACAAAACTGAATTCATGATTTCCTTTCTTCCTCCTCCCCTCGCCATTTGCAAACTTCATCCACCTCTCCCATCCTCACTGCAGTAAGGTTTCAGTCCAGCACACCTGGTGAGCGTGGTGCCCTGCCCAGCCCTCCTGCCTGCTTCCCTGATTGAGCTTTCTTCATGATGATACAGAAGGTGCTTTCCTCAGTGCCTTTTCTCCATTGCTATCACACTTGCTCTACTTTACACCTCCCTCCTCTTTTCTTGGGCCTGATAACTTACTTCCTTGGCTCTGTTTTTTTCCTCTCTATTCTGAGGCATTAGCTAGGCTTTCAGGTAAATTTTTATCCTTACATGCAATTCCACCATTCAAAATATTTCAAATTTTTTTCTTTTTCTTTCTTTCTTCCTTTTTTTTTTTTTTTTTTTTTTTTTTTTTTTTTTTTTTTTTTTTTTTTTTTTTTTTTTTTTTTTTTTTTTTTTTTTTTTTTTTTTTTTTTTTTTTTTTTTTTTTTTTTTTTTTTTTTTTTTTTTTTTTTTTTTTTTTTTTTTTTTTTTTTTTTTTTTTTTTTTTTTTTTT
>PVKN010006682.1:0-28010 GCA_004027915.1 Capromys pilorides
ATATGCATGTATTAAGTCTTTCATTATAGTTATCCTTTCTTTTTCTACTTCAGAGGTTGTTTCTTCTCTCATTTCCTCTCTACTTTTCTGTAGTTCATTTACTTCAAATGCTATTAATTTAGAGATGGATTTTTTTACTTCAGAGGTTATTTCTGATCTGATTCCCTCTATGCCTTTCTGTAGCTGTTTTTTAATTTCAGGCTCTAGTAATTCAAAGATTTCTTTTTTAACTTCAGAGCTTATCTCCAATCCAAGTTCCTCTATACATTTCTGCATTTGTTTGTTTACCTCAGGTGCTACTAATTCAGAGATTTTGGCTGCAAGATTCCTATTTTCTTCTATGGTAGTGTCTCCTGTATTTGTTCCAGGTGGGCTCAGGACCTTAGATTGCATTTTGCTCCTTGTCTGTATCATTCTGTACAGTAGTGACCTTTGATGCAGAACTATGTGCCTGCGGGTTGGTTGGTCAGTCTGGGCTGCTGGGTTAGCTGAGCTGCTTGTGGGCAGGGGAAGAGAGGTGTCACTCATGTAGCGGGCCTGGCTGCTGGATAGGCTGCACTTCTGGTGGGTCGGGTTAGGTCTCACGTGGGTGGGCCTGGCTGCTCGAATTCTTATGATTTTGTGTAGTGAAGTTCTGCATCATTTCTAATGTTTAGGTTTTTGATTTTTTTTTTTTTTTTTTTACTATTTTTTGTATTCACTTTAAAAATAAAAAAAAAATTCAAAATATTTGCTATGCTTATGTGCCTTTCCCAGGATGAGTGTAATTATGCATCACCAACATATATTAGTAAAAAAGAGATTAAAATACAAACAAAACCAAAAGGATTCTCTTGTGGAATTTCTTCCTTGTTTCAGGATACTTTAGAAGAGATCTTTCAGGGATCCAACTCAGGACCTTGTGTTTTTACGGGCAGGCACTTAGGCTGCCGAGCTATATCCCCAGCCCTAGAAAAGATCTTGCTGATGCCATTGGTGGGGGTGCTGCCATAGCTGCTTAGTTTCACACTCAACAGGTAGCTGGAAAGTGCCAATCACCAGAGGAGGTGGCAAAGATGACAAGGGCGTATTAAGAAAGGAAGTCGTACAGACGATGTGTGACTACGTAGGACCCACACAGATCATGGTGACAGTGCACATCACAGAAAATTCTTCTGAAATCCCATGTGATCATGTGAAAAATACTCTCTCCTAGGATACCATTGCTTTCCGGAAAAGGCCTCATTTACATGTTTCTAATCTGGAAGTAGTAGATTCAGTGGATATTAAAGGTCATGATAAGGAAAGGATTTTAAGCATAAATATCACAAGAACAGCATTTCATATTTTTTTCATAGAGGAAGCAAAGGAGCCTAAGAAAGTATCTACGTGTGTGCATAAAGTAAGTAAATACACCAAAATGAATGTTAAATGAGCTTGTGCATATTTTCCGTGATAGAACCCCCCACTGTGGGAAGCATCTGTTTCCATGAGCAGATTTCATCTACAGTGCCACATAAGAGGCTACTACTGGCAACAGGCTCATTCTTCCCTGAGCTTTTAAATTCTATTTTCCTAATAACGACTGTTGGCAAATGAGCATAGCTAAGGCAGGTTGAAGGTCGAGGGAAACGACTGGAGAAGGATGCCAGGAATAATAGAAAATTAAGCACAGCACTGATGTCCACTAGTTCTTTTCTGTCATTGATTTTTATCTGTTTCTCCTTCAAACCTGGACATCATCATTTTTGAAACACTCCTACTCACAAATAGCCTGTGTAGATTATCAAATTGCCACCCATAGCTCCCAGGAACAGAAAAGTCTGACTTTCACTTAACCAGAGACTTTGTTACTTCATGTAATAGGATATGTAGAGTTTGGCTAAGTTCTTGAGATAGCACAATCACTCAGCTCCAAGAGATCATGGAGGAATCATTGTCCTTGTATTGGTTAGAGTTCTCTAGAGAACAGTATTGATAGACTATATATTAGACAGGCTTAGGATGTAGTCCACAACGGTTCTCTACATACTGGAGAATCAGAGGCTGTAGTACATGATTAGTCCAAGAGACTGAAAACCACAGAACAGTAGTTGATAGACAACAATCAGTGCTCGCAGTCTTTAAGGCAATATAAATTCATTTTATCAACAATGAGAGCCCATACTTTCAAAGTGTAGTTTACTTCAATATGTAGAAGGATCGTTATGTGGCCATATATTCAATGTGGAAAGAGATACAACTCACTATCCTTGGCAGTGCAAAATATTTTTTTCCAGGTAAGAGCTGAAGATAGGGTCGAATTCCGTGTAGCTGCTAGGGATTACTTTGCTGTCCTTGGGGACATCATTCAGTAATTAGCAGTGCCAGAAAGAGGACATGGGAAAGGGAGAACAAGAGCTCAGCCCTTCTCCCTGCCTGTGCGCATCTGCGTGTGTGGCATGAATGGTCCTTGAGTCTCACTCAGGGCTTGGGCCTAAGGCTCTGCTCCAGGTAGTTAAGGGCCCAGTCTTGTTCTTTGGCACGGCAGTGCTCACTGTGGACCAGAGGAGGCTCTCTAGAACTCTGCCTGACTATAGAAGGGGATTCAGCTTCACTCCTTGGCTAACAGGAGATCTTAGGATTGCCTAAATTGCCATACCAGGTTTCTGCTGAGCTTCTAGAAACCATTCAGAGGTGGCTAGCGGTTGAGTCTGATCCAGTTTGGAATCTGTGTACATCTTAGTAAAGCAAGATTTGGGGTAAGAGTAGAGGTGGTGGTGGTGAGGTGGGGGTGGTGGTGAGGTGGGGGTGGTGGTGGTGGTGTCAAGGGGGTTGCAGATAGAAGTAATAGCTTCTCTAAAGCTCACTTGATCTCTGGAAACTACTCACCTAAGTACAGCCATAAATGCTAAAATCCCATTTCTTATGGTTTCTATCTAGATATCCCTCCAAATCCACATGTAGTTAAAGGTGGGGTTTTGGGGGATCTGACCCACCATGGCTGTGTGATACTCATCACCAGATTAGTCTGTGAATGGTCTACAGTCGGGTGTGATGTTGGGTCACGGAGGGCATGGCCTATGTCACCCCTCTTCCTTTGACCCCTCTCTTCCTAGGCCATTAGCTGCTTCTTCTCTCCAGTGCCCCTCTGCCAGGCCACTCTGCTTGGGAGCCAGACAGTTACGGACTGAAACCTCCAAACTGTGAGTTAACATGACCCTTCCCTCCTTTAAGTTCTGGGTATCTCAACAATAAGAGGGTAACTAAGACACCTTCATACTAGAATTAATGTCCCAACTTCTCACCTCTGTGAGGGAGGAAATGTAAGTTCTTCTCAATTCTCATACATGGGAAATTGGGACAGATTCCTGTGACAAAGGACAAATTAATAAGAGCAAATAAGCATACTTATCAACATGTGCACACCACAAGAACATAAAAGCAGTGATTCTGGTCTTCAGTTTATGTAGCATTTTCATCAAAAAACAGAAAGTTTCGAGACCTGACAAAACGAAGCAAAAGGACTTGGAGTGTTTAGGGGTAGCCCTTTGGAAAAGGCAAACACGTGGCAGATAAAAGTTAGTAAAGTTGTCACCCTAATGCCATTCTGTCTGGTTAACCCTCTGTCTTCTCCCTGCTGGACAGGCTGCTATTCCCTGCATGGGACAAGAGGTCTCCTACATGTTTCTGCTCCACAGATTCCACTCCATAATCTGCTGTTATGGTTTGCATCTCAATGTCCCCTCAAAGTCTCACATATAGGCATTTTGGAGGTGGCTAGACCTAGAGCGTGTGATGCTGGGATTAAGGGTGTGTGATCAGTTCACTGATTGGTTTGACATCGCCCTAATCCCAGAAGCCCAGATAAGGTCTAAAAGGGGCAGAAAGATGCTGTTGAAGTTTTGGTTTTGGTTCTTCTGTCTTCTGCCCACCACGACCTGTTCTTCACTGCAAAGCTACCCTGCCCTGGAGCCAGCTGATCACAGACTGAAAACTCTACACATTGGGAGCTAAATAAATCTTTCCTTCCTTAACTTTGGGTGTTGGGTATTTGGTTTCAGCGAGGAGAGAACAGCTAAGACATTTGTGTATGGTGGTGTTCCTCATCTCCACCTGCCTCCCCATGGTCATCCCATGCTCTTCTTTCCAGCGCTCTGGGCCTCACCCGCTTTGGACTCCACTATGCCAAACTCTCTGCCTGGCTTTCTCTTCTCAGGGACCTGGGCTAGCCCTGCCCCTTCCTGTCTCTCCAGGTTTCAGACCAGTTGCCATGTGCTCAGAAGGCCTCAACTGAGGTGCCTGTCTTAAAGAAGGAGACCAGTAGAAAGGGGTTTGTTTGGTCGGAATAGTCTATACTGAGCACTAATGAATCTATCTCTACGTTGGTGGCACTTGCGGAGCAGACATGGAAGAAGGACCTACTGAATGTGGAGTACGTGCATGCCTGTTTCTCGGGCATACTGTATACCAAGCCCTTGGTAGGTACATTTTCTGTTTCAATCCTAACAATGATGGAGAGATAGGACTATCAGAACACCATTCCTAACTTGTGGAAACGGAGGCGCAGAGAGAGTAAGAAGCTTACCAAGTTCTGTATAGGGGAAAACTACATTATTTTTCAATTTAATTCTATGTCCTATACAGCGCTTGCCTTGGTGAGCTTTATTGTTGGCGGTGGAGGGATGGATGGATGGATGAATGGATGTTAGGAAGAACGAGCGAAGGAGAGCCCCCACCCCCACACCCCTACCTGCTGTGACCCCTCCCCCGCGCTCTCCGCTTGCCCCACCCGGCCACGCAGCCCGCAACGGAACCCGAGGGCAGCTGCAGCGGTTTCCCCTGAACGAGCGGGGGAGTGTTGAGCGAGCACACAGGAAGCGGGGCGGCCGGCGGCCGGAGAGCGGTGAGTGCCGGGAGCCAGCTCGGCTTCGGGGCGCGGGACCGGGCCGCGCGCGGGCCGGGGTGTGGGGCAGAGCCGCTGGAGTGGAGCGAGCCCGGGGACCGCGGGGACAGGCCCTGGGCGACGGCAGCGGCGTGGCGGGAGTGGGAGCCCTGTGGGGCCGGCGCGGCGTGCATCAGTGGGTCCCCGGGGGGGCCAGATGTCCTGGATTTGAGAACTAGCGCGTCCGGGCCGAGGGCCAGCACCCGCTTTCCTCCTCGGGCTTGAGGACACTCCCGCCACAAACGCGGCTGACACTGCGGTGCGCGGATGGGCGGGTTGGTTCATTCATTCAGGGGCTGCAAATGGCTACAGCCTGCCATGGAGTTCGCTGTGGGAAACCCTCAACCTCATCCTCTGCCCTCCTCCCCACCCAGGTCTGGAGGGTAGGGATTAGCAGAGGGAGAATGCCAGCTTTTAAAACAGGATGTGTTTGTACGTACAACATGGAGACTTTAGCTGAGATTAGGGAATGAGAGTTCTGGTTACTTAGATGAGAATACACATGGTCATTGCGTTGTATATTGTGATAATTGAAAAATTTGCAAGTTACTTTCACAACTCTTAACCACCTGTGATCTGCGCGCAGTTAAATAAGGTACTTAGAGCAGATGGAGGTCCTCTTCTGAAGCAGAAGTTAAAGTGATTTAACTGGGCTCTCACCACCACCAGTAAGTGACAAAGCTGGGATCCTTGAACCAGTTTCCGCCCCAGGTTGCCAACTGGCCACGTTATTTTTATAATGCACAAATCATTCATTGGTGCCAACAAAGGTGTTACACTGGGTCAAGGATGGTCTATGTTTTGGAGACAGGGTCTCACTATGTAGTTCAGCTGGCCTCGAACTCACTATGTAGCCCAGGCTGGCCTTGAACTCAAAGCAATCCTCCTTCAGCCTATAGAGTGGTGGGATTACAGACCTGTGTCACCACACCCTGACAGGAGTGGTCTGTTAACAGACTTTCAGACTCCTAAATTGTTCTCTAATTTCTTTGGCATGCTGTCCCCTCTGCTCTCCCCAAGTGGACCTCCGTACCATTGAATCCTAGATCTTTTTTTTTTTTTTTTTTGAATGTATTCGGTACAAGGTCTCACTACACAGCTCAGGCTCGTAGTAATCCTCCTGTTTTCAGCCCCCCCACCCCCCGCGCTGTGATTACAGGTGTGTGCCACCATGCCTGGACTTGGTCAAAGGCTCAGCTCACCCAGTGGTGGGGCCATTGCAGCATGTGGTACCAGTAATCGAACCCAGGTCCCTGTGCTTGCCTAAGCAGGTGCTTAGTCTGCTGAGCTATCTCGCCGGCCCTCCAGATCTGCATTTTCTGTTCAGCGTCTCCTAGCTTTACGTCTGTTTGCCCTCCAAGTGTGTTAATTTCAGTGCCTCCTAAACTGCATACAACTCTTTCCTTGAACTCATTCTCCAGCTGGTTGCCTCAGTAGAAAACCTGGTTTCGGGCTTCCTCTTTCACCTGCTGCAGTCAATTGATCACCAATGGTTGCCAGTTCCTCTTTTCTAAAGCCCTGCAAGTCCACCCTCTCAGCATTCCTCTTATTCTGCTCTGCTCTAAGGTGCCCAGACTTTATGACAATAACTTCCCAATGGTTCTGTTTAGCTTTGATTTCCACTTCTACTGTACTGTCCCATTTTCATTCTGCTGAAAAGTGAATTTTCTACAGTTCAGGTGTGGTCAGTCTTAATACCTGTTTTCATCACAGTTTTTTCATTGTCTTCAGCACAAAATGTTCTGAAGTCTTTAGTGTTGGTTCAAGGTCTTTTCTAGATATTCTCACATTTCTTATCCTCTTTTCTGTCTCGTCTTGAGAAACCAGTTTCTTTAAGTTTGGTATAGTAGGGACTGCCATTGGAATTATAGGAATACTTGCTAAAATTGAAGGCAACAGTTCAATTAGAACAAGTGAGTGTTTTTGAAAAAGGTTGTAATGTCCCAAAATATTTTTTTAAAGGTTCTCTTCATTTTTAACAAGCTTTATACCAAAGATTCAGAACCCCTATTCTAGACACACTCCCTGCCTACCCTGCATACATTCATATGAGGCCAGAACATGCTATCATAAAATAAGGCATCTCTGCCTTAGAGGCATGAGCCGGAAGGTCATTTTCTGACTTCCTGTGCTTCACCCCCTGAAGCAGGCTGTGAAGGAGATCTTTGACCTCATTCTGTGTGACTCTCATGCGAAAGGTGTCCATCTTACACGTGGAAGAGATACTCTTGTTCCTGAGGCTGTGAGGACGCAGGAGGATCTGTACAAAAAGACTCAGTGCACTCCTTTATTGTTACCACAGCATTTGTTCCTTTATTCAGTCATATTTCTGTGCAAAAACTACCTACTTTTCTGCTCAATTATCTGCTGTTCACCCAACTTAGCATAAAAACACTTAGGTTTTCCTATTTGTACTTTCATATTTTAAGGCCAAATAAAATTGGATGAAGTAAATTTGTATGCTTTTCTCTTTTTAATCTTTTCTCAGCTCTGAAACTAGTGAGTTGTGAGCAGGCTCTTTTTCTCTTACACTACCTACCTGTGTTTCTCTGAGCTTGCTGGCTTTTTGTCTTAGGTAAGCCTGTCTTAGTTCAAGCCTCTAGAATAAAAACTCTATAGACTCAAGGTATGTAAGAGTGGGTCCAGGGAACCCAACTCCTACTGTTCTATAGTAAACTTGTACCCTAATATAATAGTAGCTAGTGGTGTGTCTCAGTACTTTTCCTTGATGGATACAGAAAGCAATCTATGTGTTTACACACTTGGTATAATGAACAGTCAAATGTGTACATGTGTGTAAAAATGGCAGAATGAGATTTTTACCTACCTTATGCTCCAGCCAACTGGTTCTGCATGTGTCTACTTGAGCATCACAGAGGGTCTAAGAAACCCACACCACTCCAGGATTTATTTAAATTTTTTTTCTTAAGATTTTTTTCTTATAGAAGTAGCCCGATTTCAGTACAATGAAAAACCAGATTTGTAAGTTTTGGAGGAGGTCAAGGTGAATCATAGATTATTCATACACAGATGATAAAGATTACCCGTTATGGTAAAATGCAGACTTTTGTAACAGAAGAGTAATGTGAGTGGATGATGATGGTGACTTTGACATTGGTCACGTGAGCCAAAGTTCCTGTGACAGTGAAATGGAGCGAGAATCAACTGATAGCGAACAGGGTATGCAGACCTCTTGATGTAGATCATGATAATAGCGATGTGAATACATATCTGACTAGTCAGAATGTTGTAAAATGGCCATGAAACCAAATGGAACCATCGAATTTTGGAACTAGGTCTGAAAAAATAGTAAGGGTCTTGCCAGGGATGAAAGGTATTGGACAGAATGTCAGCACTGCCATTCAGTGTTGGAAACTGTAACAGTCAAGATGTTACAAGGTACTGTGAAATATACAAAGGTAAGAGTACTAGTAAAACATACACCAATACCCCTATTAAAAATGTATTTGTTATAAAACCTCACTAGGTGAACTGGAAGCATTCACAAGTCTGCTATATTTAACAGAGATTTCTGTTGGTGATCGCAAGAATGTAAAGGAATCATTGAAAAGCAGTGGGTGAAAATATGGCATAAAAAGACATGCCCTTGGAGATGCCAAGACTTGCTATGCTTTCAGTTTAGACATTTATCGTAGAACTCAGCCAATAGGTCCCTATTTGTATAGTGATGAACCAAACGATGTGAACAGATCTCTGGCTCCCATCTCCGAAACTAACCAGAACGTGACATTTGATAATCAGTTTACCAGTTTCCTATTGGTGTTACGTTGGCCAGCAGACACTAACCTGACTAGCACATAGACTGTACATGGGCGCAAAGCAGAAGTATCAAATGAAATGTTGCAATTTCAAAACAAATTGTATGGTACCATCTTTGGATTTCAGGAAGAAGTAACCTTAGCTTCAAAAAAAAAAATCCCAAATTGGAACTGCTGGTGTCAGCATTTCATCATGATGGAGATACTGATAGGGAAACCTTGACAGAACGGAAGTCTAAGATGAAAACTTTTCAACAGTGAAACCAAAGGTGGAGTGGATGCTAATGAGTTATGTACCAGCTGTGACTTTGCTTGAAAGACAAAGCATTGGCCAATGGTGGTGTTTTGCTCAACCCTAAACATGTGAGGCATAAATAGGCTGATAGTTTACAAAGAAAATAGCAAGTGCAAAATATGGAGAAATTTTCTTAAAAGTTTTGGACTGAGCTCTTAAGAGACCATTTACAAGAGGAAAAATCAAGTACCTCTGTTTAGGGAAGTATGCAAAAAAAATTGTAGAGCATGCTAGTGAGGTGCAGGTGAGCAGCATCATGATCTATTATGACAACAGGAAACAAAAAGATGTCCCAAGTATACCCCACGAGAAATGACAGGAAAGTAGAACACAAGTACTATCAGCGTAAGCAATACTTGTGCACGGAACCTGCAGTTATCATGTGTGAAGACAGGTGTAACAGCTGGAAGAAAGCTTATTTCTGTGGTAGACTTCTCTTTGTGTTTACATTGTAGTTCACATAGTTCTCATATTTTTGATGTTATCTTTTTAGGTTTACAAGCAAGTGAACAGCCAGCATGAGTGTTGATGTTTAGTCTAAGCACTCATTACATATTTGATATTGTATGTTATTTTCCTGCTAAGCACATATTGTACAATATAATAGGGAGCTCCTGACAAAATAGGAAGAGAAGGCAAAACTGCCACAGAGGAAAGGAAGGCTAAGCACGTGAGCTGTTAGCATGAGACGGGTGCATGGAACATGTAGTTGTCATGTGTAAGGACTTCTTTAGGTGTGACGACTGAAGCAAAGCATTTCATGGTAGAGTTCTGTTGGCGTTTTCATTGTTGACAGTGTAGGAATTTACTTCTGGGTTTATCTTTTAAGTTTTGTGAGCAAGTACACAGCTGATGTACAAATGATGTTTATTCTAAATGTGTAATACATACTAAGAATTTAATACTTGGTAATATTTTATGTTCTCATTAACTACATCCTGTATGATCTAATAAGAACCTCCTGCCAAACTGCAAGACCACTGAGTTATCAAGTAGGTCTTACAAAAGGCTGGTAAAGCAAAACACGTGTGCTGTCCGGGTGATACATGTGTGTGGAACAGGCTTTCTTCATGAGTGCAGACTGCCGTAGGTATGATCATTGAAGTAAAGACTATTTTTTGGCAAAGTACTATTACTATTTTCATTATAGTTCATCTAAGAATTCATTTTGTTCTTTTTTAGACTGAATACACCAAAAATCAATTGATGTTGAAAATGTTGATGCTTTTTTATAATTGCTCAATAAATATTAAACGTTGAATACTTTTGTGATTTTTTCCTATTAAAGTACTCATTGTGTAATATAAAACTTAAAAAATTAAAATTAACAGTTCATCAATAAAAATATTCTAATGAGTAAATGATGGGTCTAATGGACCCATGTGGCAGACCCATGTTTCTGCACCTTGATAACAAAATTTGTTATCAAAATTATACTCCTAAACAACAGAAATTTCTCACAATTTAGGAAGTCACAAGTCTGAAATTGAGGAGCCAATGTTGGGCACCTTATAGATCCTCACTTTCAGATGAAGAGAAAAATATGGGAATGAATGACCTGTGTGGAATCTCTTTTTATAGGGATACTTATCCTATTCATAAGGGTGTTTCCTTTCTGACACAATTACTTCTCAAAGGCGCTTGGTCCTGATTCCATCTCCATAGGGATTAGGACTTGAACATCTGATTTCAGAGGGCCACTTTCGGGTCATAGCAGACACATAGGTCCTTCACTTGGTGGCTTCTCAGTCTTCAAGACTCGAGAGACTTGCTGACCCTGCATGGCGCTTTCACTCGCAGCCCTGGTTAGGTCTGAGCTTGTGGATGGGCCCTGTGCTCACCGCTAAGCATTCATCACACTGCGTCACAACCATCATTGTGCAGTTGTGTTGTGATTGTGGGCTTAATAGTTGTGAGCACTTGAGAGTGGGACCTCTTCTCCTGTGTCCCCTCTCCTGGTCCAGAGCCTGGTATCTAGGTGTTTCTCAGAGGCCTCTTGAATGAAGGAGTGGTTTAGGTCTGGGTGGAGAGGAGCTCAACAATTGGATGGATCTTTGGGACCTTCTTGCCACTCTGGCCAGCGGCCAGGATTCATGGGCAGGTGGGCTCTCTGGCCCTGAGGTACTTCTGTCTGTAAGAGGACTTTTAATCAGTGTAGGCCACAGGAAGTTGTGAAAGAACTGGACTTCTCAGTGGAAGAGGCTGTTTTCATGATCTCTACCTTCATGCATAGTCATTAATATTTTTACTTACATTTGTATCTATTTAGAAAATAGTATATGTTAATTTTAGATAACACATAGTTGAATTTTAAAAAGTAAACATCAACTACCATACCATAGTGTAGAGGAAATGTTTTTAAAATTTTTGTTTAATTGTATTGATATTTTTTTCAATTTATAGTCATATTTAAACATAATGAGATAATACGAATTACATGTCTTTATCATGCTAATTTTACTTGATATATTTTGAGTTTCTTCCCCATCTGTAAAAATTCTCAGTAAAAAAATGTTAATTGATACTATAATGACTTATACATTGAATAGACATTTGTTACATAGCTGTTACAGACCAGATCTTAAACTCTCATGGAGTTTATATTCCAGTGGAATAAACTTACTAACAAAATAGCATGCAAGTATCACCAAATAATAAGGCTATCAGAATAAGGAAAGAGTTGGTCACTTTGTTTTTTAGTGAAATCATGCTGAATTGCCTTTTTTTAGGGGTGTATGAATGTCTACCTCACTGTATTTTGTCATCAGTGAGTGTGGAATTTAAAAGTTTGTCAATTTTATAGGTAAATAATGATAGCTTTTGTTGTTTGCTTGTCTTTGATTACTTTGTAAGCTGAACATTTTTACATAATTTTCTTTGTATGTTTTCTGCTTACTTTCCTATTGAGGGCCTTGTATTTTCTGTTTTGAGTAAATCCTTACTAATGTGTTGTTGGGTTCCCTATATATAAAATGTACCAACATATTTTCTTAAAAGAGTTGTAGGAAATTGTAAGAAGGTAAAAAAAGCAGAGGAAATTCTCTTTTCTTTCTGCCCCTCCTTTCTAATAAAATGAAGAAAAAGTGATGAGTAGGTGGCCAGGTAAGAAGATGGTGGTGATGAGACTAGCAGGGTAAACATGAGAAGAGACCAGAGCACACTTGCAGAGGAGACAACCAGAAGGAAGGAAGGAAGAGAGAGAGAGTGGATGACAGCGGGGGGGAAGAGTGATGATACGGTGCTGTGTGATTGCCTGGGATGGTTATATTTTTCTTTTTTCTTCGTTTGCCTCCCCCCAACCTAGGAAATCTCTAGAAGATGACTGTGTTCTTTAAAACACTTCGAAATCACTGGAAGAAAACCACAGCTGGGCTCTGTCTGCTGACATGGGGAGGCCACTGGCTGTATGGAAAACACTGGTAAATATGGACATCCTCACCCCACCTGCACTCTGTGACGCACAACAGCCCACAAGGACCTGAGGTCCAGGCTCTTTCCAGCCCTGCTTGTCTCTGTAAAACACTGTGGTATTAAGAAAAAAAATCTTCAAACCAAAACCAAGACAAAGCAAAAATTTCTTGTTGTAACCAGTTATATATACTTGAAACACTAGGGATGATTAACACTCATACTTCAATGGGAATAGATTATAATAGGGAGATTGGAAAGGAAGCTGTTTTTACTCGTTTTATTTAGAGATGAAGAAATGAGGGCCCATCTGGAAGAGTGTAAAGGCCTTTCGCGAGTGCAGAGTGGATGGAACTTGGCACCCACGTGTTTCCCTGGGTCTTTCCTTCCTTTGTTTTCTTGATCTGTTATCACTGCAGCTGCTGGGCACTTATAAGCTCTTGGTCCTCCATCCCCTGTGACCACCTTCATCTGTCCCATTAGCCTAGTTTAATTTAAATGAGACAAAGACTCAACCCTTTTGTTTGAACAAGGAATTCAGTGCAATCATGGATTTTATTAGCCTTTAGGCATGGAGGGAGAAGAAAGTACCAGAGCTCCTCTTCTGGTTTAATATGGTAATAAGATTTAAATAAATAGAGAAATGTTTGTACAGAAATCATAAAAAGTATTGAAATAAGCGATCAAATTGCAGTCTTTTGTGGATTGAGTGTCTGTCTCAACTTAATGTGATATAGTAGCACTGAAATCCAGATGTCTTAAGAAGATTGCTTTGTTAAACAGAAAACAGAGTGGGTGTGTTTGGTATCAGCTCCACATTGGAAAGAAGATTCGGACTGTTACTTTTGTGAACATTATCCGTTTGCAAATGGCAGAAATCGCCTTATAATGCAGCGTGCTATCTGCAGTTTCGCAGCTGTACAGGTTGGAACCTTCCTCCCTCTTTCCTCCTAAGTATTCTCAAAGCTAAGAATTTGAATTCTGTTAGTCAATGTCCAAAGCAAAGGCCAGACGTCTTGTAATACAAGAGAAGACCGGAGTGGCACAGATATTTTAACAAGAAGAGTATGAGATATATAATGTTTGGTTTTCCTTCCTTTTCTGACCACCAGTTAGCCCTGAGCAAAGGCTCCCGTATCTCCTTGTAGGAAATCTGGTCTGGACCAGGGCACCCTCCTTTTCACTAGGGGTTACTGCTGTTTCCCTCAGTGAAGACTTGAGAAGCCGCGTCCACTGTTCAGGATGTGTATCGAGATACGCCGTAATCATTTCTTGCCCTCATAGACATGAGACTTTTTGAAAAAGGCCCACTAGGTCTTCAGCAGGAGCGAAGGTGGTGTTTTGAGTTGGTTCTGAAACAACTCGAACTGGACGTGCAGAAGCAGCCTAGAGGCTGCCTCCTGCGGTGTCCACCCTGGACCTTCCAGGTTACGCCCACATGCAAGCCCCGTTTGTCCTCCTGCTGTTTTTTGCTCACTTTGCTTCTGCATGCTTTGGTAGTACTTAGCCCCTTTCAATTTTGAATTGTTGTGAAAAGCACATAAAATTTACCACCTTAAGCACTTGTGAACGTGTGGGTCAGTAGTATTGAGCTTATTCACGTTGTTGTACAACAGGCCTCTAGAACACTTGTGTTTTGCAAAACTGCAAGTCTACGTGGTTGAACAGCACTCCCTTTTTTCTGCTCTATGCAGTTCCTGGTAATCACCCTTCTGCCCTCTGTTTCTATGCATTTGCTGCATGGTATTTGTCTTTCTGTCACTGCCTTTTTCACTTAGCAGAATGTCCTTGGGGCTGACTGATGCTGTCACATGAGTAAGCGTTTCTTTTTTCTTTTTCCTTTTCTATTGCCTGGTGCCAGGGATTGAACTTAGGACCTTGTGCTTGCCAGGCAAGCATTTATTCCACTGAGCTTTCTCCCTGGCCCTCCATGGATTTCTTTTTAAAGTCTGGTTAATTACTTACGCAGTGGATTTATATACCACATTTTCTCCATCCCTCTGTGTGTGGACATGCGGGGTTGCTTCTGTCCCTTGGCTAGTGTTAGTTGTGTTGTCTTAAACACAGGTGTGTGACTGTCTCTATGTTCCTGCATTTACTTCTTTCAGATAACATGCCTGGAAGGGGGTTTGCTTGATCATGTGGTAATTCTATTTTTAATTTTTGAGGAGCATTCGTACTGTTTTCCATGGCAACTGCATCATTTTACTAATTCCAGCAATTATGCATGGAGTTCCAGTTTCTCCACATCCTAATAGAGAATGGATTTGTCTTGTTTTTTGAGAGTAATGCCATCCTGATGGGTGTTAGGTGAGAGCTCATTGTAGTTTTAATTTACATTTTTCTGTTGGTCATTGATGTGTCTTTGCAGAAATATCTGTTTAGATCTTTTGTCTGCTTTTCAGTTGGGTATTTTATTTTATTGTTGTAGGATTTCTTTATATATTCTGGATATTAACCCTGTAGAACATACATGAATTTTTCTGCATTTTTGTATGTTGTTTCAGTTTGTTAATTACATTCTTTGGGGTATAGCAGTTTTAAAATTTGTTGTAGTTCTGGGTCAGCAAGATAGTCCAGTGAACTAAGTACCTACTTAGGCAAATGCAAGGACCAGGGTTTGATCCTTGGCACCACATGTGGTTCAGTCACTGAGATGGGCGTGATGGTGCACACCTTTAATCCCAGGGGGAGGCTGAAAACAGGAGGATCACTGTGAGTCCCGGCTGCGTAGGGAGACCCTGTACCAAATATATTTTTAAAAAAATTGTTGTAGTTCCACTTATCTATTTGCTTTTGTCTGTACCTTTGATGCTACTATGTAGAAGAAATTATTGCCGAATCCAAACTCATTAAGTTTTTCCTATATGTTTTCTTCTAGGAACTTTGTAGTTTTAGGTCTGCGTTTCAGTTGTTGGTCCATTTCTCAAGTTAATTTTTGGGTATGGTATAAGATGAAGGCTCTACTTGATTTTTTTTTTTTTTTTTGTGGCCAGCTCAGCCCACCCTGGGAGTGGGGCGGGCACAGCATGTGGTGCTGGGGATCAAACCAAGGTCCCTAAGTGCTTGTCTGAGCTGGCCTAAGCAGGTGCTTTAGACTGCTGAGCTATCTCACTGGCCTCTACTTAATTTTTTTGCATGTGGCTATCCTAGTTTTCTGGCACCATTTTTTTTTTTTTGTGGAACCGGGGATTGAACTCAGGTCCTTGCACTTGCCAAGAAAGTGCTTATTCTACTGACCTATCTGCCCAGCCTCCTGGCACCATTTGTCAAGAAGTGTCCTGTTACATGATTTCAGTACTCTGATCATAGACGTGAGGATTTCTTTCTGGGCTCTCTGTTTCTTTTTTTTTTTTTTTAAATTTTATTTATTTATTTATTTGTTTGCTTGTTGTGTTTGTTTGTTTCTCTATTTATTCATTTTGTGGCTGGCTCAGCCTGCCCTGGTGGTGGCGCTGGCGCAGCATATGGTGCCAGGGATCGAACCGCAGTCCCCGCAGTTGCTTGAGCCCTCCTAAGCAGACGCTTTAGACCACTGAACCATCTCGCCGGCCCCCGGGCTCTCTGTTTCTGTCCCATTGGTCTATATGTTTGTCCTTATTCTGTACCATACTATTGTGATTACTATAACCTTATATGTCTTGAAATTAGGAAGTATGAGACCTCCAACTTTGTTCTTTTTCCAGGTTGTTTTAGATATTTGGAGTTTCTTGAGATAGATTCCATTTGGATTTTGGGATTTTTTTTCCCTGTATTGTACCAAAAGCGCTATTGAGATTTTAATAAGTATTGCATTAAATGTGTAGATCACTTTGTAGGCTCGACATCATAACAGAATTAAGTCTTTTAACCTTTGATTATGAGTGTCTTCTATTTATTTTTTTTTGTAGCTTTATTGTGTTTAGGTTGACTACTGTTTTATTATTTTTGATCCTCTTATAAATGGGATTGATTTTTGAAATTTGATTATTTATTTTTATGGTATTGCAGATTGAACCCAGGGTTTAGACCCCAGGCATATACTGGTGAACTACACTCCTAGCCCAGGGATGTTTTCTTCATTTTTTCCTTCTTTTCCAGTACCTCAGAACTATGTTGATAGAAGGTTAAAAGAGTACCCTTGTGTTGTTCCTGATCTTAGAGAAAAAGCTTTCAGGTTTTATCAGAGTATAAGGGTAGCTGTGGGATTGTTATGTGTTGAATATTTTCCTTCTGTTGCCTTCCTCAAAACAAAAAAACTTAAGTATTCCAAATCTTTTACAGAGTAGAGGCTGTTTACCCTTCCAGCTGGGTTGTAGGTGGCGTATTAGGAATCTCTTAGCTCCTCTTTCACACCAGTACTCCTTTTAAGCCATTACTCTTTGCTTTTACAAAACCTTTCTCCTGGGAGGTGCATTTATGTCTGGATATCTCATAGACTTAAATGTCCCCTTTCTGGAGTTCATCTACGTTAGGCTTAGTCTGTGGTGCCTGGCTTGTCAGTGTCCTTTGCTTCCTAAATCCTGTTACCTCTCGAATGTCCAAAGTGTCCATGTGGATGACTCAACCTACTACACCCCCTTTCCTTGACCTTCTCAGTCCCTGGGACTTCCACTGCCCTCCTCCATCTTTTGGTCCCACCCTAATCCCAGGTTGAGTGCTAAACGTGATCACCATTTGCCCCTTTCTATCTAGGAAATACACTAGGGAACTTAGGCATCCTGGTCTCATTGCTGTCTTTTCTTATCCCTGTCTTCTCATTCCTTTTCTCCTATCCTTCAGTGTTCTGCACTTATTTGCCCTTTTGTTTTCTTCCCGATCTGTCAGTCTTCCTTACTTTCCCCTTTTCTTCTGTCCTAAGTTCTTTGATCTACCACAGCATGCACTTCTCAATGTTAATTTTCACCTATCCTGCTTGGACTTTTAAAACTCCGGTTTCCTCCCCCTTTGTCACAGCTAAACTTTTTGAATAGGTTCTCTGCACCTCCTGCCTCCTGCTTACACCCCCTCCTGTGTAGCCTTTCTAAGAATGGTCACCAGATTTATAACTTCTTATAACATTCTACTCCTCCTTTTTCTTCTCTTTCTCTTCATTCTCTTTCCTCTTCCTCTGTCCTCTTTTTTCTTCTTCCTTCTTTTCTTCTTCCTCTTTCTTTTCTTCCACATCTTCCTTTTCCTGTTTTTCTCTTCTTCCCCTTTTCTTTTTCTCCTGTTTCCCTGTCTTCCACTCCTCTCTTTTCTCCTTCTTCTTCTTAGTTTTTGAGACAGCATCTTACAATGTAGCCCAGGTCAGCCTCGAACAGTCTGCCTCACTTGCTTCTTGGCTGCTCAGCTCGACTTTCCTTGAAATACTTTTGCCTTGCCTGAGCCTCCCAGGCTCCTGTTCTGCCTCCTCCTGCTGCCCCTGGCTCCTCCTCCAGCTGCTCCTGGCTCCTCCTCCTGCTGCCCCTGGCTCCTCCCCCAGCTGCCCCTGGCTCCTCCTCCTGCTGCCCCTGGCTCCTCCTCCTGCTGCCCCTGGCTCCTCCTCCTGCTGCCCGTGGCTCCTCCTCCTGCTGCCCCTGGCTCCTCCTCTTATCCTCTGTCCCGTCTGCCCTGTATTCAGGCATGAGAGCAGCAGTTTCAGAGCTGTGCCGTGGGCCGAGGCGTGTCTGGTCCTCTGCAGGCTTGATCCCACCCAATCTCAGTCACCAGCCTAGGTGGCTGAGTCCCAGCCTCTCATCTCCATGAAGACCTCTTCTGAGTCCCACAACTGAACTGCACTCACCTGCTTCCTTGTCTGTTTGGATGCTTTGCTGGTGCCTCAAATTAAAAATGAAAAACTTTCCTGCTAAACCTGTTTCTTCTAAGTAATCAGTATCATCTTTTATTTTTCTAATTTTCCAAACTTGGAACTTTCACATCACCCTCCATTCCTTCTTATCCTCCTCCTTCACATTCACTTTTTCTTTTTTTAAAGTATTAATTTCAATAAGAAGTCAATTTTATTGTTAATAATACGCAGGACTCAGGACATAAGAGAACTGTACTGTAACATCCTTTAACACGTTCACTTTTTGTTCCTATCTTTGCACCCTCAGAACGTCCTAATGTGCCCAGCTCCTCCATCGTCACCTTCTTCTCTTTGCCATCCCGCCTGGCCTGGGTTCTGAACAGTGCTCTAACTGTGTGCCTTGTGCTTATTCTTGCCTGTTCCTAATTTGTACGTCACTGCTAAGTATTTACAGGTTCAGCTGGCCATCTGCTTTTAGAATCAAGCCCCAGGTCTTGCCCGCCCCGTCTGTGAGCTTGGCCCATCTGCATATACCCCCAGCTTTGCTGCGCCCTCTCTACATCTTGACATGCAGAACTTACGCATCTTCCAAAGTGGCCCACTCATTCTCTTTCAGGTTTGTTGAAAGGTCTTGCCCAGGTGGCATCTGCACTTGGTCACCAGGCAGCTAGCCTTTCTCGAGGTCACAGGTGTTATTTCCTGTAGCAGGCCTTTCCCGTCCCCTCCAGCCTGGGCTGGGACGATGGTTGCACCCGGCTTTTTCCACAGTACTGTGAGCTGCTCCTGTGTGGCAGCCATTGCTGTTGAAGTGCTTAGCTCTTCTCATGGCTTCGCTTGTGAGAGTCCAAGACAGAAACCCTGTTCGTCTTGCCTAACAAGACTTGCTCTGAAAGTGTCCCCCAGTTTCTACTTAAATTCTGTATACTTTGCAGATGATCACAATCCTACTGTTATTTTCAGGTGTGATTTGGGGGAATGGGGCTATTATGTTTTTCCACCCAGATCTTGCTTCTATTGACATTCTGCATAAATTAAAAAAAAATTGCAGCAGATCTGGGCAGATTTTATATTTTAAGTTACTTGTATCTGTGCCTTTCTTATCACTAGCCTTAGTTTATCTTTTGATACCAGACACAGTCTTTCTTTCATTGTTCAGAGTGTTTACAATTTTTTTTTCTATTGGGAATTCTTTTGTCTTATTTTTCCCCTTTCTCCCAAGTATTAGAGAAAAAGGCTATGTTTTTTAAAAAGTCCTCCACCACCTAATTTCCCCACAGCAGGCTGTAGCGGTTGACAGGAGCGGCTCAGCTTGGTAAGAGCAATTGAAGAGGAGGAAATGGCGCTGTTTGCTGAAAGTATTTAAGTAGTGCTCATGCCTCTTCAGCTGTTCTTACTGAGCTTTCTGGCTTCCCCGGGGAAGCTCATGTTCTGCCTTCTTCGGTTCGTCACGTCTGCAGTTTACCTGCAATAGCCTTGCACTGATCCCAGGCCCTCCTAGAGGAAAGACGGCTGCTAATGAAAAGTATCGCCAGAAAGGAGGTAATGTCGAAGAAGAGTTGACTCTGGAGTCAGACCCAGGTGACCCTTGCCAGCCCTTATGACCCTTGTCTCTAAGCCTTTGGTTCCTCATCTATAGAATGGGGGATCTTAGCGTTATCTCCTTGGGTCGTTAAAGTATTGAATGAGAGAGCTGTAAAGTCTCAGCGTAGCGTTTGCTCCATATGAAAGTTCCATTAACGCCAGTGCATGGGAATAAATTTATATAAATACTCAGTATTCTGGGGCTCTACACAAAGTGCTATTAGTAATGGACATTGAGTGATTTCAGAGACAACCAGGGGGCAACAAGATGAAGACCTGCCAGATGGCCCAGTGAGATGGGAGCCTTCGGTCTATTTCATCATCTGTCTACAACAAGACAGTGCGACAGTTCTAGTTTTAATGTGGACTTCACCTGACTCTAAAGAGGCAGGGCGTAAGCACTTGTGACCAGCAAGCAGTGTCCAGAGCTGGTCCTGTCATTGTGGGGGACCCTGCACCTGCTTGTCCTAGCTCTGGCCTGTCTCCCTGTGGCTGTGGCTGTGAGCCTTGGCATCCCTTCTCCACTAGCCCCTTGGCCCAGCAGTTACCATAGGCTCTGCTGCTGCTTGCTTCTGGCTTCCGGCCCTCAGCTAAGTCCTTTGGCTCAGTGCTTCTGGCACCAGTTCTGCCATCCACCATTGGTTATGACCCAGCATGGCCTCTCACTTATTTCACTGGAGGACCTAGCCCAGTGGTGGTGAGCCTATAGCTCACGGGCCGCAGCAGGCTGTTGTGTCATTGAAAGCTCTAGAAGATTTGTCATTACCATGTCTTGAGTTACCCAGAATTCCTGGTTACCTTCTGCTCCAAATCACTTGACATCACCTTTCAAGGCATATATAGCTATGGTCCTGAGCCGTGTGTTTATCTGTTTGTATTACTAGTAGAGTTTTTTCTCCAAACATAGGAACATGAATCATGGTTACTGTACATCGACTTTTCTCAGCAGTAGTTGAGGGGTACCTTTCAAGTTGTATGGTTGAAAACAATGTTTTAAAAGAGGTAAAAATAAATGGTGATGAGTGTATCTAAGGGATGTGTTCAGTGTCATTCAGTTTTATTGAGAATTTTAATAAGAATAATGGCTGCATTTAATCAGTGATTGCCAGGCATGATTCTGACCAATTTGCTTTTATGAACTCATTTTATCTTTCTAATAACTATGACATGGTTATTAATCTCATGCTAGTGGGCTGGGGAGATAGCTCAGCGGTCTAAATGCCTGCTTGGCAAGTGCAAGGACCCGGGCTCGATCCTCAGACTGCATACCATGCCAGCTCTGGAACTCCAGGTGCACCATACTGGCTACCAAAACCGGGCATGGTGGTGCACCCCTGTAATCCCAGTGCTGGGGAGACTGAGGCAGGAAGGTCATTATGAGTTCAATCTGCATAGCAAAACCCTGTAACAAATAAATAGGTAAAACATTGAAAAGAAATCTCGTACTAGATTGACAGTCCTACATGCGTGATGAAAAAGCAGAGGAACAAACACAGATTAGGTGATTTGTCCCAGGTCACATAGCTGGTAATTTTGAGCCACAAATCAGTAACAGGTAGTGTTAATCCTAACCTCTCAGAGTGACTCAAATGGTGCTTGGGCCTAAGGTACCACCTGAGACCCACTGTAATCTAAGATGTGTGGGTTTATTTTTTTTATTTTTTTTATTTAATGTGTTTGGTATAGGGTCTCACCATGTAGCTGGGACTTATAGTGATCCTCCTGTTTTCAGCCTCCCCAGCACTGTGGCTACAGGCATTCACCACTACACCTGGAGTCTGTGGCCAGCTCAGTGTGCCTAGGGGCAGAAATCGCTCAGCATGTGGTGTGGGGGGTTGAATCCCAGTCTCTGCACGTGCCTAGGCAGGCACTTAGTCTGCTGAGCTATCTCACCGGCTCTCCTAAGATGATTTTACACCAGAAGACCTGTGGAGCCTAGGATGGGTGGTTGCAATGCAGTGCTTTTGTTTATTTATGTTATGACCACCTCAGCCTGCCCTGGGGGTGGTGCTGGCACAGCATGTGGTTCTGGGGATTGAATCGCAGTCCCTGTGGTTGCTTATGTAGGTGCTTTAGACTGCTGAGCTATCTTGCCAGCCCCTGCAATGCAGTGCTTTTGAGTCTTGGCTTCTGAGTTAGTTTGATATATGGTTGAGTCTCACCATCACCACTTTCTGAATGTGTGACTTTGGGCGAGTTATTTAAGCTTGCTAAACATCACTTTTATTTGCTGTCACAACATTACTGTGACACTTGGATAGTCACTGCTCCTAGCATAAGATGAGAATAGGACCTGTTTTTGTGGTAGTTGCTTAAGGCAGGATGTGTTGTGTGTCCGTTTGGAGGATATAAAAGAAATGTTGGCATGTCTGAGGAAAAAAGGACTATTTTAAAAAATTTACAGTGTTAATTTTAACCATACAGAAATTAGAATAGTAATGAATTTCCTTGTAACTTCACCCAGCTAAAGCAAATATCACCATTTCACTTGTTGCAGCGTTTAGTAACAGGCTGCTGATTCAGACTGGGTGCCGAAGCTGGGCGTAGTGGCGCACACCTGTAATCCCAGCACGCGGGAGACTAAGGCAGGAGGACTGTGAGCTCCGGGCCAACCTGGGCTACGTAGTGAGCTCAGGGCCAGGCCCAGCCTAGACAACAAAAGAAGGTCTTGTGTCTACAAACAAACAAGCAAACAAACAAACACCAGATGGGGCTTTTGCACTGGCCCCAACGGCCCAAACCGTATAGAATTGAATTACGGTAACTGATCTTTGGTTGATTATAACGCATACTAACCCTATCACCAATTAGCCCCCTATAAACAGTCATGCTGAGCCCGCAGACTTCCACTACAGTGGACAAAGCTTTAGCAGATTAAGTTGTTTGGGGCACCCCATGTTTTGTCTCTGCAAATGCTGAAGCTCCCATGGGGTTCTGGGAGCTGTCAGATTTGTGAATCATTTCTTTGTTTCATTCAAATACTCCGCCTACTTGGTTTAAATAATTTTCCATTTAACATAGTAATCCCATGTCATCTGTGTCTTCTATTTTTCATTTTGCTGGAGCATTTGAAAACAAATTTGAGATATCCTTTTAATCATAAATACTTCAGCACCTTATTTCTAACAAGGCTTAATAAAAGGTAAGTTCATGCCATTATCGTGAACTTAATTATAAATAGTTCTCTTTTTTCACCTAACAGTCTGATTTATACTTCTCTTGTCTCCAAATTGTGTGGTTTGTGGTGAATTTTGTTCAAATTAATATGGAAATAAGTTTCACGCATGCACTTACATCTGGCACTAAAGTCTCATAAGCTACAGCTCCCCTTCTTCTCATAGTATGTTTTAGAAGCCAAGTCTAAGCCTGCGTTTGCCCTAGAATTCTCCGCCAGCTTGGACTGATAGCTTCTACATAGTATTTACTGTGCAGAGCCAGGCTGGAGACCAGGGCACAAAAAATGGTGATGTCAGTCTTGACTTAAGATTGTGATATGTGTTGTATTCATCATAAGCTTTTTGCATTCTTTTTTTATTTTGTGAACCATTAAAGTTTTTGTCTCTGTTACTGCATTTTGTTGTTGTTGTCATTGTTTTGCATGTGGTGGCCCCCAGCTTTGCACCTGAGTCTGGTACCTCACTTGCCTCCTCCTTGCCTTGTTTAATTAGTTCCTGCACCTGTCCTGGGTCTGATCAGCTGGGGATTCGGTCCACGGTGTAGAGCTCTGCTGCTCACAGGGTGTGCTAGGATTGTGCAGTATTAGCAACTCCTGGGATTCTTAGAAATGCAGAATCTCAGGGACCAGCCTGAGCCTGCTAAGTCAGACTCTGCATTGTACCTGGGCGCCAGGTAGAATGCGCATTATGCTTTGGGAAGTGCTGGTTGGATGGCATAATTAGATTCAGCATAACTCATTGGGCAAGAATGCCTTCATAGGTGCACTAAGTCAGACTCTGCGTTCTACCTGGGCCCCAGGTAGAATGTGCATTATGCTTTGGCAAGTGCTGGTTGGATGGCATAATTAGATTCAGCATAACTCATTGGGCAAGAATGCCTTCATAGGTGCACTGGATTTCTTGTTAGTGCCTCAGCAGCCACGTAGTTTCTGGGTGCCCTGTTCGTGATATTAAGACTGATTCGTGGGTTCAGATGTGAGCAGTCTGGCCACCTGGGGTGAGTTAAGAAGGCTGTCTTTTGAGAGCTCAGGCAGAAAGATGAAGAGCAGGCTCCAGAGCCGGACGGTGCAGACTTGCATCTCAGCTGTGCAGTTATCAGCCGTGCTGCCCTGGGCGATGCACTTACCTTCTCTGTGCTTGAATTCGTTTTGTGTAAACCTGGAGATAGTGGTACCCGCCGTCTCTGCAGGTTGTAATGCAGAGCTTTGGAGAACAGCGCCTGCCACGGAGTGCTCTCGGTCCTCAGTAGCACATCTTTTCTTCCTCTCTTGGCTTTTACCTCCTCTTCAGCAAAAGCTTCATAACAAAGCTGTCCTTGGAGTTCAGCCTGGCAGCATGAGGCACTTGTGTTCTAGGTCCCCTCACAGGTACAGAAGCACAGACAGGACATGGATGCGCGCAGTGTGTTTGTGGAGCTTGGTGGGAATCACCTGGGGGCAGAGTTGAATGTTGGCAGAGCGACATCCCTGTTTCTTTTTAGTGTTGTTTTGAGACAGAGTCTTGCTGAGTCTCTAAATTACCCACACTGGGCTTGAACTTGTGCTCCTCCTGCCTCAGCCTCCCAGAGCACTGAAGTCACACACCTGTGCCATCATGCCTGTCAGGCTGCTTATGTTTTTTAGTAGGTAAATTGTAACATATTTTTTAGGAAACAGGTGTCAAGTGCATGGTCCCGTGCCTGGCTCAGCCTTCCACAAACACTACCTACTAGTTTTACTGGATGATTGGCTGGGTGTTTAGTTGATGGTGAAGAATGTAGGAGAAACCATTTGGCTTTAAGACTAGGATAATCAACTGTACAGAAGGAGAAAGGTTGCAGGGAGAAGTGGCTGGAAGAGGAGATGGAATTGTATTCTATTTTAGATGTGCTGAGTCGGAAACCCTGACAGGAGATCCAGGGGGAATGTGTTAGATGCCAGGGTAAATTATGCATGAACCACACTTGGCTAGACTTCTGTTTTTCTTTTGGTGCAGGTTATGGTTGTGAGAATGCCTTGTATTTCATTTGTTAGTAGCTGTGGGGTTTCTGACAAAGGCGTTTCACCTTGAAGTCTGTTCCAGTCAGCCTCTGACTACTGCCAGTGGTCTGGGGCCTGGCAAGTTAGAGGTTGAGCTCCCCATGGCTTTTTCTCATTTCAGATTTCCTTGAAATTTTGAGAAAGCCTTTTTGCTTTTCAGCCATTTCGCAGTTCATCTTTTTTCTCTGTGCATAGGCTGATGCTGAAATTGGGGTATTAATGGGTGCTATTTCAAGGAGCTCATTTATGGGCAATTAAATAACATGCCTGTCAGCCTAGGTTTGATAGGGAATTGGAGAATTTTTTTTTTTTTTTTAAAGTAGATGGAGTTTAATTATATTCCTTTTCCTTTCAACTCTCTTTAGATTATCTAGAAAACAAATTTCTTTTTTAAAACTCCGTATTGTTTACTGCTTCCCATATGCTAGTGAAAGGAGGCTGCGATGGAAGGCAGGAGATCCGCTGAAAGTTAGATTTGTTCTGTTGGTTTCACATAATTTATAATGATTTTTATATCAGTAGTGTAGCTTGTTCCAAGCACTGCAGAGAGAATATTCAAGCTGATGCTAAAACCAGCCACTCCCTAGGTAGTCGCCAACATCTCGGATGTTGCAGAATGGCAGAATGCTGACAAAAGTGCCCACCTTATGAGTTTGTGGGTCAGAAGTTGGCCAGATCTATCACGTATGCTGGTACCCAAAGAGAATACCGGCACACAGAGGCTATTTATAGAGAACTGTTAGACAAGAAGGGCGTAGGGCAAGACTCATCTTTTGCTGTCTTCTGGAATAGCTTCCTAATCTCTTTGTAATGCTTTCTGTTGTCTATGTAAATAGATTTGAGTATCTTGAATATAACCACAGCTCGATGGGTATTTGCTTATAGTTTCATATGCAAATGTATGATGGCCAATGGAACAGAAGGAACTTGATTTGTTTGCCTAGTAAAGTTAATGTTACACAGAACAAAGAGGAAAACTGCCTGGCATAGAATATTTAAATTGGACTGTTAGGTGGAAATGAATGGATGCAGAAAGGGCAGAGAGTGGGAGAAATGGGCGAACCATGAAGAACATCAGAACTTTTGAGAATTAGGACTAGAAAGCATCAAAAAAGTAGGTGGTGGTGGCTCTGAGGAGGACGCCCTTCGGGAGCAGCTGAAGCCTTGCCTGTTAGTAATTCAGAATGGGTCTCAGCATAAAACCGAGCTACAGATGAGGTAGGAAAAGAAGCTGATATAATGAGGGGAGCTGAAGCTAAAATGGGGGAATGAAAGTATGACTTCATGTTCGAGGAGGAGAAAAAGACCACGCGAGGGACAAAGGCTTCCTCCACCTCTGTTTCCCTTGGTCAGCAGAATGAGAAGATGCACCTCAGAACCATTGCCCTGGTTAACGAAAAGTCCTATGGAGCAGGCCCGGCTGGTTAACTTAGTTCTGTGAGAGCCACTCCAGGAGTGTCCTCTCTCCTTAAGTCATTTCCTATCCTGAATAGGAGGGGAAGAAAGCCGGAGAAATTAGAGGGCCCTTGAAGTGTTCACAACAAATAGACTGTTTTACCTAAGTGTAGACTGAAGTGGTGGAGATCTGATAAGATTGGAAAAAGATGGTTTTCAGATTTCTTAGTGCAATGTGAGAAAAAGTAAGCACCAAACTAGAGCTTCATTGCGGCCAGTGGATGTGGTCCAACAAGCGCAGAGGCTGAATCTTTGGCAGTAAGTGTTCTTGAATTAATGAATAGTGTGGGCATACATGTTTGTTAGGCTTTTACTAATAAGTCCATGGGCAGGAAAGAAGTGTACCAACTACTGTAGTGCTGAAGCATGGATTACGCAGCTATTGGTGGCATTTGCCAGTGGATATGATGAGATGTTGGACAGTGCTTTCGTTGCTTGCCCACCTTTGTCCTATGGCAAGAGCTGTACAGCACAGAACGGAAGCTGAGTGTGGAGGGAGACAATGCCATGTTGAGAATCTAGCTATTTCAGTTTTAGTGCTAAGCTCTAGCGGTGGTCTAATCCCCAGACTGTAGGTTTCCTTAGGCTAAATCTGGTATTTTAAAGAGCTCCAAGGAGATGAGAAAAAATGCAGCTTGCATGAATGTCCCAGAATTACTTGGGACCTGGAGATCGGAGGTGGGAACTAGGTGCGCTGGGTACCTGTCTTTGTCTGAAGGAGGGTAAGTGCTACTGTGATGTTTTGCTAGTAAGATGTTGCCATACCTTTTGATTGATAGGGACTAAAATATGTGGAGAGGAGTTGCATTGGGTCTGAGAACTGTGAAAGACTTCACCAGGCTTAACATTCAGGTTCCTGAGAAATGGAGCTTGGGCTTGGGTGCTTTTGGCAAAGCTGTTGTGTTTGCTTGACTGCTGTATGGCTTTTGTGCTTTGGCCGAGGAATAAAGGTAGAAAACAAGGGTTGTAAACCTGAAAATTACTGAAAACATTTAGAAATTCATATTTTAACAGTGGGAAATTCTGGGGAAAATCATAAAACTTGTGTGTTAAATGGGGTAAAATATTTTGGCTACGTCTTCTTGGGAGAAATGACTTGAGACATGAGATACGGCAACTCTATTTGTGTTTGTTTCTCATCCCTTAGGGTAGCTGTTGTATTAATTTAGCACTGAGTTATTAATTTCTTCTAACTATGAACTCGACTCCTCTGTTCTTATTGCCCGTCTGCCTGCCGTCTCTTGCCAGCCTCCCTCGCTCCTTTCCTTCTATTCATGAGGAAATGTCCTTGGCTTGCTTTATATTATGATTAAAATATATTGTCTCTTGCATTGTTCAGTATTGTAACCCAAATGCATACAGAGGTACCATGTGAGCTCAGAACTGCTGAATGCAAGTTTGGTGTACTTTCACTAGCTCGAGAAGCAGCGCCCGACGCTTCTTTTATCTATCTTTCTTTCTTTCTTTCTTTCTTTCTTTCTTTCTTTCTTTCTTTCTTTCTTTCTTTCTTTCTTTCTTTCTTTTTGTCTTTTTGAGACAGGGTGTCTTATGCAGTTCATGCTGGCCCTGAGCTCACTTTTGTAGTCCAGGCTGGTCTCGAACTCACACCGATCCTCCTGCCTCAGCCTCCCAATGCTGGGATTACA